>JAULBM010318889.1:0-13659 GCA_032357055.1 Geukensia granosissima | reverse complement strand
TGCTCATATTCATACACTTACCTCCGAGTATTATTTCCGAAGAATGACGGAAATATACGAGCGTGTTCCGATTGCATTATTATGGTGAAACGTTTGCGATTTCATAAAATTTTATCATATTCCTTTTACTGTTCACAGAAAATTGGTTCTTTAAAATAAAAATCTGCTTTCAAGCTTAATTAAAGTTTAAAGATATCAAAGGAACAGTCGAAAAAGATATTTCAATATGAACATTTCTTCTAACAATTAATGGCACAAACTACACATTTATCAAACATCTTGTCTGTGAATCAGACATGTGAAACACAAATATCAACTTTAAAGTTGTTCCTTTAAACATTGCTCCAACTTCATTGTAATCTACAAATAAACAAACGTTTGGGGGTTCATTCAATTTTTTCATGTATCTTTAATTCTTCATATTGGAAATTTTTGCTCTATATATTAAATAGAGTTTGAAAATAATAAATTAAGGGACTGACGAAAAAATTACTTCAACACAAAATTAGAACATTTAATCTAACAATAAATATAACTAAATACACATTTTTCAAGCACGTTGTCTGTACATCTGACAAAAAAACCACATACACATGTATAAACATTCTCTTCAATGCCGTTCCTTATGCATCGGTCCAACGTTCATTGCGATCTACAAATATACAATAACTTCATTTCAATGAAAGGATAACAATGGGCACTTCACTGCGTTATTTCAAATAAAATAATTAAACCAAAAGAACAATACAGAAGTTTTAGTGTTTGGTGATTAAAAGCTTAATATAAGCTACTCAGGGCTTGATTTTATAATTTTGGTTCAAATAAAAAATGACTTATGTTCTTATGTTGATATTTTAATTTTGTGCATCTGACCGAATTTCCTAAGTACAAATAACCCATTTTCAAAGACTGTGTTATAACTCATCTTTCTTGTAAAGGTACATTGATACATACAAACCCAGATGTCCCTGACATGTTTTTTATATATATATATCACAGACAGACATATTATTATCATTTTACTGATTTGTATATGGACTTCTCGGTAATATATCACTGTAAATATGAATATGTTTTGGTAAGTGTCAATTTATGTTGACAAGGTGTTTGCTAGTTTCGTTTCATTCTGACTTTAACGTTCACTAGAAAATGGACTTAAACGTGTCTGCCAGAAACAAAGAAACCCGCCCGGAAAACTGAAACCATACTCCAAAGTCGGAAAATACTTGAACGGTATAACAGAAACTATGTCCTGAAGATACATGTATAGTAAACCCAAACCATATTCCCATGACAGAAACAGAAACTATAGTCAGAAGATAGATCGGTAAACAGAAACCATATTCCCAAGATACCGGCACTGTAGACGGAAACCCTAAACCGAAGAAACTACACAGTAACCAGAAAGAACAAGTCAAAGATACCTACACGGCAAACACAAACTACAAATTCAAACAGACACAATACAGCTAAGATTACTTTACGGTAAACAAGAACGGCAAGTCGAACAAGTGACACCACATTGACCAAGACAATCAAAAGGAAACAAATTACAAACAATATCACGCAAATTAGCACACAGAAATCCTTTTATCCTGCAGTTAAGCGTTTTATTATACAAATACGAGTGTACGAATATAGCAAAATGATATTCGTATAGCAGCGTAATATTGTTTCCTGTTATCCAAAACATTAAGAGCGAACAGGAATATTAGATTCGGAAACCAGCTGAAAGAAAGTTTGAAATGATGAAACGGTTCAACAAATTTAAGAAAGAAAATCGTCCATTTATTTACCTTTTAAGAATTGTAGGATAAAAAGTACATATACACTGCCGGAAAATATCGAATTTATTTGTACTCGCTGCGAAACGGGTAAAAAAGCTCGGCAAAGCCTTGCAACATGTTACCATTTCTATAGCTCGTACAAATAAATTTGATATTTTCCGGCAATGTACATGTAATTTATATAAATTTGTACAACATGAATCCCATCAACATCGAGGGTTTAAACATTTCCATAGTTTAGTTTCATCCGACCTGCAACGCATGTAAATGTGGTCAACTAAGAAATCAAATCTCTCATACGCTTTTGTTGAGCAAAGGTTGTTTTAAAATCTAGTCATCACATTGATGATATTGTATGTTCTTACGGGCCTATCGATACTTCATCTTTTGTCAAAAGAGATTTTTCGTATTAACTTATTTAACAAAAAGTCTTTTTAGTTTTATTCGGTGAGCGCAGACAAAATACCTTCTCAGAAATAGTTTTAAAGTAATGTGGTGAACACATATATTATACACGTAATGTACTTAAAACATACCTCCATAGTCATTATAACCCCCTCCATATCCGTAACTTCTAGATGGATAGTAAAATCGATAGACCGGTCTTCTATAATCTGAAATCAACAGAATGTACAGAATGAGAATCAATGCAACAGTAACAATATAAAAGTTAACCCTATCAAATGTCACGGACTAACTGTATATAATTTGATATACGACGTTCCGTTAAACTTCACATAACCAAAAATCATGTTGTTTTAAGGAGTACAAGGACTGGTATTCCACCCTTTTCGAAGGCCTCTAGATTTGTAAATCCCCTTTGTATTTTTCTCTTGGTTGTAGTGCAGGCTCCTTGATTATGACCCAATATCTTTTCATTTTTATAAAACTTTCGATAAAAGCAAAACATGTGTATATTATTAAAGCTGTCGTTCACGTTTTCTGTCGGGTGAAGCAGATGCCTATGGCATAGTGTTTGCAGTCGTTAGTTTTCTTTTACATGTACATTAGTTGCGAGTGTCTGAGGCTGTTTATTTGTTTTAATAATCTGCTTTATAAGTATTCACCATAGTCTTTTTTTTTGGCATGATTAGAATCAATTTATCAGCATTACATAAAACATTAAAAAAACATACTAAATTGATATATCTTACAGATTATTCTGGCAAATCCACTTGCTACAAGGGCAAACAGAACCAGAAGGATTGCCAATCGCATCTTGTCGTCTTTAAATCTGGTCGTCTAAAAGATATTACAGCCAGTATTATAGGGCAAAACCACATTTAAGGTAAGGAAAACCAATGTTAAAATTATTTTTCATTGTTATTTCATATGGTTCAAATGCCAGTCATTGTTGAACAAACAGAAACAAAAATATTAAATACACAATGCTACGCAATGCCTGGCTCCTAGATGTAGTAGTTAATATTTACTTTTTTCACTTCAACCAGATTTTGTGACATTTATAC
This sequence comes from Geukensia granosissima, assembly GCA_032357055.1. NCBI lineage: Eukaryota > Metazoa > Mollusca > Bivalvia > Mytilida > Mytilidae > Geukensia > Geukensia granosissima. The sequence goes on along the minus strand of JAULBM010318889.1, from coordinate 10,403 downwards.
TTTTTTGTTTTAAAATTTGTTAGGCATGACTAAAGTTTATGATATAATGTTGTATCAATGACAAAATATTATATTTTTATATAAATTAGAAAAATAAAAAAGGGTTAAATACATAAAAGTGACACTTTGATTATCAAATAAAAAACGACTTAAAAGGTTTTTATTCATATAAAATATACCAAAATATACTGGCAGAGTGGCAGATGATTCTATTTATACCACACCGTAACAGATTTAGACATTTGACATTAAAAATGCTTTGACAACATTTTATGACACGAAAATATTTACTACCTAGAATAATATATAAATTTAATGCACAAATGTGATAAAATTATTAAACTAAAAATAATAATAGCAGTAATAATAATAATAATACCAAAAAATGGAACAACGTTCGAAAGCCCCCCCCCCCCCCCATTCCGATACGGCATTGTGAAGCAAGTTTCTGGATAACAAAAAAAAATAAAAATTTAAGTAAAAACACAGCAAAGCTTTTAAGACTAGGACACAGGCACTAACAAGGAGATTTTGTCAATTTCCTAAGTGAATAAAGGGCATAACTCTTACAATAATATTCGATAAGGACTCATCTTCAAACTCCTTTGAGGTATCACTGAGTTTAAGCAAATCGGATGAAAAATAAATTTGCTAGAGCGCTTACAAAGACATTTTGTCAATTTTCTAAGTGATTAAGGGGCATAATTCCTACAAAAATATTCGACTAGGACTCATCTTCTAACTCCCTTGAAGTTTCATTGAGTTAAAGCTACTGTATAAATATACATTATTCAAATCGGGCGAGAAATAAATTTGCTAGAGCGCTTACACGAATATTTTGTTAATTTTCTAAATGATTAAGGGGCATATCTTCTACAAAAATATTCGATCAGGATTCATCTTCGAACTCCCTTGAGATAGTTTTTAGTTAAAGCTACTGCATCAATATTATCCAAATCGGATGAGAAATAAATTTGCTAGATCGCTTAAACGATATTGTCAATTATCTAAGTGCTTAACGGGCAAAACGGAAGGACGAACACACGAACGCACAGACGCGCGGAGGGACGCTCAGCATTATCATATCCCCCGCACCGCATTGCGGTGGGGTCAATAAAACGATTTTTTGTATTATTTATATCTATAAAAGGGAAATATTTCGCTTATTCAGGTAAGATGGTTAGAAAATGTCAACGAGACCATAACATACAGCGTATGCCTCAACAAGAAACGACCGAAAGATGGGCTTCTGGAAATCTCTGTCTGTATACAAATAATAATTACGTTTAAGCATAATTGAAATCCAAGTAATTCAACACACACTTAAAATGAAAATAAATGTATGTTCTTAAATATGTCGAGCCTTTGTTAAAAGGTGAAAGGGTATTTGTGTTGAATTAAAAAAGAAAAGATACGCATTTCACGCAAAAATTAAAACTTTTGTCATTTTATCATATTTGTTATTTTGCCATGTCTTGTATTTCATTCTCTTTTTTAATTCCGACTACAGGAAATATTTGACCATTTCAACGGGACTGTTACATTTTTTAAAACAATACTACATTTTTGTAGATGTTTTGTTTAAAATAAATATGATCGCTAAATAACATCCCGAAGAATATTTTAACCAAACATTTGTACTTGATACAGGTTTACTTGTGCAAAGTTTGGTTGTGATGTTTTAGTGCGATTTATATCAAAATAGACAAAATATTATCAATCATTATATTAAATTAAGTAATTTATTATATTTTCATATTTTATACAATTTCTTTGTGCCATGTGACCGTTGTAGAACCAATTAAACTTAAAAATATATTTGAATTTCTTTTAATAGACATTATTCAATACAAAAATTATAAAAAAAAATAGATATTATAGATATTTACGTTTTATTTTAGCCAAATTCTTGGGCCAAAAATGTACCTTAACGACCTCGTCCTTTATATGTTTATCTTTCCGAATAAAAAAATAACTGCATGCATATATTTTAGGTCTTCGACTACCATCGATTATGACTGTATATTCTATTTTGTCTTTAACCAAATTTTCCCTCGGTTGACTAGGAACCGTGCTTAATATTAAGATCCGCTTTAGAGGCGACATTTTTCCTTTTTGTTTGATATGATCGAGCATCTTCAAATTAATACGGTTGGCTTATTCTTATCAGTCTTCGTCTTTGGTTAACATAAAATGTCCACATTGAATTAAATTTTCGTAGTAATGTAATTTACACATATGATTTTTATCGTGCTTAACATCCGACATTTCTTACAAACCGATAGGTCTTTTGTAATGCAAAGTTATTTAATAACAGAAACTTCGATTGATATAAAAGTTATTCAGAATTAAATTACATTCTATCGGTAAAAAATGAGCCGAAAAGTGCTTCTATAATATGATTTGATAATGAAAATAAACGGTTAAAATAAAGAAAAATCAACTTGTATAGATACCAGCTTAAAAGCAGCTTTAATATCCTACAAAATTAAACCATAGGCAGCAGTTATACAAAAAACTATTTGTAGCTTTAAGTTTGAAAAATGATAAGTTTTTACCATATACAAAACGAATTATTCACTTTTCTATTAGATGAATTAAACTTACAATGTACATGAGAGATTTTGCTAGAATTATTATTTTGATTATTATTCTGTAATATCAAACTTTATAAAAAGCAGAAAATGTATATTAGTTTTCATCAGACTTCCGAAATGTATTGTAATAGAGATTGTGTTTATCGTTTTGGTAATTTTAATACGCGAGGTACAGGGTTTGTTATAAATGGTTATTAAGACCAAGTAAGGTACCTGAATACAAAAATATGAACATTTTTGGTTTAAAGTTGATTAAAAAAAAATCAGCTTGTCGCTCGGACTTGGAATTTCTGTTCTAGAAATACCCTTTGATTTCTTAGTTGTTTTAAAAGGTATAAATTCATATCTTCATCTTTTAACCTTACTAAAATGTCATTCAACAAGAATTTATAAATCTTTAAATGTTCCCGTTTAATAATAAACGTCACTTGCAATGTGATAGGCTCTGTAAGAGTCACGATAAAAAACACTAAATAACACAAACTTACAGCCAGAAATGAAGATACATTATCTTTTACCCCAATACATATCACCTATTAAAATAATGTTTGTCGAAATGACAAAAAAGCTGCCCCAATTTCTCGTACGATCCTCTCAGAACAAAAGTTAAAAAATGTTTTAATGGCACAAACATATAACAGTTAAATCGCAAAAATGATTTCGATTTGTTTCATATTTTTTGCAATTCATTGATACAATATATCTAACATTTTTATATAATCTTCCTATTATTAGTATGACTTCTTGCAAATATTTACTCCATACCTTTCCCTTGTCCTGTGAAATGCCTGTAGCATGAGAAAAAACGTTACTTACATATTTATACTAAGCATAAAAAGTATATGTAATAAAATATCTATAAATGTCCGACTGTCATGTGTATAATTATTACCCTTTCCAAAAAGAATATGCCCACGCCATGACAATGTGTATACATTTTATAACACGAAAATCAGGTGTTCCTGCATGTAAACATCGGAATTGGTATTAGACTAGCTATAGCTTAATTCATTTGTTAGGTGGTCAGTGTACTTAATAACAAGATATCTCACAACAAAAATGTGTCAATAGGTTTCTGTAACATCATGATAAATGTAGTCCAAACCTATATATAAACGTCTGAAAATTACCCTAACAGTGTTAGGGATGAATTTTGTACCTGCACATGTTTGTCCTTACCTCAGTGAGATTCGAACCCACACTGCTGTGACATCTCTGGCTTCCATCGCCTGCACTGTGTCCAACGCCCTAGACCACCCGGTCACCTAGGCTATATAAAAATATAGATTTCGGTGACCGGGTGATGCCATTCTACGTCAGCGTTACCAGACATAGAGCACAGCACATGGTGTATTGTTGTGTGTAGATGGTATTTTTCATTTTTGCAGGAAACTAATCCTAGCTTTTCATGTATATTGTAAAAATCTCGTATTTCTACTCAATACAGCCACAACAAATCCCCCAAAAATAAATAGAGCCCAAAACTCCACAAACTTGCTTACAAAACAGTTAAAAGGCGATATGCTCTAAGAAACCTTATTCTGCTAGGTTTTCCGTCGCTACGAACAAGGCATATAACGTTCTATCATGGTCCAAAATACAATGTTGCGATAAAGCCTGTAAGGTTTTTAGTTCTACTTTTTTCAGAAATTCTGTATAAATGGATGTTGACAACAGACTCTAGGCACACAATGCTTTAATGCAAAAAAGTCAATCAATTTCAATGTTTTATAACAGTTCTAAACCATGCAGATTTCATGTTTTGAGAATGAGTATATCATATTTTGGTATATTTTACTAAAATTTGGTAAGTATTTGTGTTTGGTAGAAATCACCAATAAAACGAAATGTGTCAGTAATAAAATACATAAAACAGGTTTACTATGTTGTTCATCATGGTCTTGTCAGTCTTCTAACATAATGAGATCTGTCTGCCCTTTTGGTATCTTCGAATTCCTCTCATCAGCAGGAACAGAAGCAAAACAAATAAATGGCTATCACTGGCAGCGGAATTTAAAGTTTATCAGGAGGATTTCGCTCAATTTACAGTCATTCGGATGCGTAACAGCTACCTGTATAATTCTTATAATCATTAAGATTTTGACCGAAACACCAACTTTTTGTTTGTTCTGCATCAACACATGATGAGGCCAAACCATGAAGAAAAAAGAAGAAAAGAATATGGACCAAACCCGACTCCTAAAATAATCCGACAAAATAACCAAAATTCTTTAGTTTATGCTATTATTACTGTTTAAGAGATTCATGTCAATACTGGTCATTATAATGTGTTTATGTTGATATCCATCATCGAACCACGAACAGATTAATTGTCTATTTAAGAAAATAACGAACTGTTTTAACATAATTATAATAATAAAAACCTTATTTGTATACTTTATATATATTTATATTTATTTATAAAATAGAATATAAAAAAAACATTAAGTGGCTATACATATCTAAAATTTAAGGTAAGATTCTTAAACAAAATTTCTAAAATTCAATTTTTTTTTCATACACTCAGGTCATGTTTAACAACGCTCGATGTAAAATAAAGACAAAATTATAAAGCCTACTGTGTTAAAATAATCATAGAGTACTACCGAGAAGAATTATTTCGATTCTAATAAGGCAAAATGGTATATTTGTATGACCGAATTTGAAGTTATATTATATTGTAAGTTATAATCACCTATTTGATTTCTATATATGTTGAAACAGATGAGGAAAAATGTGAATTTTCGGCAATGAATTATCGGGAAAAATATTCAAAGCCTTACACTTTTGAGGTTTTTAATGAATATCCGAAATATAAACAATCTTATTAGTTTGCTTGAAATGTAAATCTAACGCCGGTATAATTGTGACGTTATTATGTCAATAGCGAAGTCACACAACTGCAACCCAGTATTTGTTCTAAATACCGCGCTTTGTTAATATGCAAGTTTATATGACGCATGTCATATTTTACCGTTCAACCACTGTTGAAAAAAAATCTGGTAAAGTTTGATTTGTTATATGTACATTTCAAGGAGTAACGTATCACCCGTAGCATTAGAACCAAAACATAGGAAGTCCGAGGTCCAATCAAAGTGAGGGTCGCGATCAAATCCAAACAAATCTAAATAATAAGCCAAATCAAGGGACAAATGCAATACGTTTTGAATCCTTTTCGTATTTTCAGAGCTATAGACTATGTTGAATTTTCGTTCCATTATGTTGGTCATGGTCTTGTCAGTATTCTGATTTAACGTTTTTGTCTGCCCCTTTGGTATCTTCGAATCCTTTTTTAGATTTAAACATTTGACTATCCATACTCTATACAGCAATACCACATTCACTCCTACATCAAGACATCTGATCAAGATATCTAATTCATAGTTGCTTTCTCAAAAAGAACAGAGAAAGACATACAAATGCATCAATGTCATAAAAACAAAACATATTTTGGTCAACGCAACCTGAAATATGTTCGCTTTCTCCACCTTGATGTTGAGATCGGATGAAACCTTCCCCTTTACCCTGAAATGACTAAAACCGGGTCTAAAAGAGGCAAAAATATGTGAGAATGCGCAAATTGGGAGCTTCTTTGTCATACTTTAATGAATGTTGTCTACATTTACAAAAAAATTGTACATAAATCTGCAAATGTATTAATTAATTAATTAGTGGATTTTAAAAAGTTAAAATGTGGGCCTTTATTAATTAACATTATTCACTGTTTTAAAGTTTTTCCTGAGAATTTCATAGTCATAGTCATTCTTAAACTTCTTTTCTGTTGGGTTTGTCTTAAAACCACTATTTAAAAACCTTTATATACACGGTAACACGAAAACAAAGATTAAGTTTTACTTTATGAATAGAATAGTACGTCATTATTCAATATATAAAATATAATATTTTTTTAACAAAACTTTGGGCCAAAACCCTCGTACTTTGAGGTACGTATAAAAGTTTATGTTATACGGTCATTTGGTGGGTGACAGTCTCATGGACAATCATGCCACATCTCCTATTTTTATATTCTCATTTTTAAGACATAGATTGAACAAGAATTAAAACGAAGATATGACCAGCAAATTATTAAGTCAAAGATTTCGTTACTATCAATTAGATTTGAACTTACCAAATTCTATCATAAAGATATAAATTTAAAAGTTGCGTGCACCTGCATACAATTGATAAAATATGATATCACACCGAAGCTTTATGGGGCTCGTACTTTAAACACAACCCATGGGGACTTATCAGTTACTTGAATCAACTTAAACCTTATTTTTATTTTTATATTATTATTATAACAATAAAGCTGTTGAAAATTGGTTTTTTTGGAATCAGTATTGACTCTCTGTTCAATAATGTACATCAAAATTAATCTTCAATTTGTTACATTTTTTACTAACATGCTGTTGATACTTATTATTTTTGGTACTTGCACAATACTTTGTTTTCTTTGGCTAAAAATAACATATTTACACTTAATCCAAACGGATGTGTTTGGCACATGTCTCAGCTTAAGAGGACCAGGTTTGTTATCAACTTTGTCAACTAGCCGCCAGTGACAGAGAGTATTTTGTCTTGGTCATACATCTTGCTGTCTTTGGTTTTATTTGCAATTGTCTGTGTACCATATATCGATTTCAAAAGTAAAATCTTATGCAGTTTGTTCTTCAAGTTTGTATTATGCAGTTTTGTCAAACCCATGTCCCACGTTATTGGGATGGTTAAATACTGACAATCATGTCACATACTTTATGTTACTGTCCCATGTCAGGAACACCTAATCCAGTGAATGTCGTTCTTTTCATGTTAAAATGTTACTTGTTTTGCACTGTATACTTTTGGCCGATAATTGTTACAATTGAACGTCATCACATTTTATTTTAAGGCCTTTTACAGCTTGCCATAGGGTGTGGATTTGTTTCAATTATTTAAGACCTTAAGACAACCTATAAATGTTTGTAATTTATAGGTTTTCGATTGTCGTTTTATAGATCATGCCACATTTTTTCCCATATCAAAGGAAAATAGTGTTCATTAGGCTCGATTAGTTACATTTATTGTCTTGTTGTTATTAAAAAAAACATGCAAAAAATCAACATGATAAAAATATTCCCAATGCATTCAAATAATAGAATGATCTCGTTTAGGCAAAAACATCTTAAAAACATTAAAAACACACTTTTCTGCGTATGCATCTAGAAAACTTAAAAAAAAATAAATAAATAAATAAATAATCTCCGACTTGTTTTCGTTGAATAAAAGCACTTCAAGATTATTATATGTCGTTGTTCTTAATAAAAATACATTAAATCATGCAAATACTATTAGTACAGGTCAATGAAGAAAACCTAGACTTTGATTGATTCATTGTTGGTGAATATTTACATGTAATTCTTTAATATCTGGGACGGGAACTTGTTCACCATAATCAAAACACTTGGTTAAAGCTGGGAAGTAGACCATAATTAATGACATTTTTTAAAAGAGGGCTACAAAAGCTGGAAAAATGCTTTTTCCGTCACTACCCACTCAAATCTTTTCCTCATGACAGTCGGTGTCTAACTTACCCAGAAACTCACGACTCCGAGTAACCTTTCTAATATCCAGCAACATTAACACAAAACATCACATTATTCAATTCAGATGTTGGAATCTATTTGTCTCTTTATATCAAAATATTTCTTGTTCAAAAATGCTTTAAAGAAAATAACTTTTATAAGAAGAATGAATACAAAGTAACGAGAAAAATTAACACTCGGTCAATGAAACCCCGTTTTTTTTAGAAACGGATCCCGCTCGTCGTTGTTCTCAAGGTATTTATTCTACTCAAAAATAATTTGCAACACATGGAGTTATTTTGAGTTTCCTTAAACCTAGAATTAAACATAAAAATATCTTTTCTTAAACAGATCCATCAGGGGAAAAATATTGGTTTACAACAATGGGCGTGAATTTAAATTGTTCAATACTTTTTCAACATCGATAAGTGATGACGTCATTTAACGTCAGATTTCTGAATTTTGTCAAAATTTTGCAAGAGGATAAAAGCCATTAAAAAATGGCGGAGATAAGTATGTGACATTTAATCCATAATTAGTAACCAAACACCTCGCCTTCATTTTGCAAATAAAATAATAAAGCTTTTTCCGAATGGCAATGCAAAGACGCCGTGTCCTTTAAAGTTGGATGATGCTAAAAAAAAGAAAAAAAAAAGAAAAAATAATAATAAAAAACGTGTTCAATGTTCAGGAGTGAATTTTTGTTTTCATAACAAAAATGTGAATTTTGGCAACTTTCCCATTAGAAAATACTGTAGCGTTGGAACAAAGCCCAAGTTTCCTTATTATATCAGTTGGTTGCATGCATTTCAAAAAGGCTGCTGGGGTGTCTTGACAGTCTTCAATGTAGGGTTTTTTTCGACAACAGGTTAGAAAATAATTGCTTATTATCTTCATTTTTTATTGAAAGCTTTGGTGTGCAGCTTAACAAATTACCATTCTCGAAAGCATTAAATGTTTCCTGTATTTTTTTAAACGTTGCACCTTTGATTCAGTTTTTGTTAAAAACTCAAGAAGTTTGACGTCAAATCTGAAGTTAACCGTAAACATCATTATCTGAGTTGTTGCAAAAAGAGACGCCACAACAATGTCTTTAAATGGAAATCGTCAGATTTTCTCATGTAGGTTCTTTAAATGATCAAATGCAACATTTGCTAAATTATGGAAATAACAAGTGTTGCACACCCTTTTGAATAGTATATTCGATCCCGTTTTGAAGGACTTCAAGATTAAATCTGCTCTTAGATAATTTGGAAGGATATTGTAATACAACTGAAAACTTTTCCCAAATTTATAAAGATAATGAATAAAACTTTAAACAATTTGATAGTCAGAACGGTGTCGATATACTGTTCGGGCTATTCATTTTACTTTGTTTAATTTTTACTGTAATAAATTGTTTACGTTTAACTATACATGCCAACTATTATAAAATATGAGCAGGGGTCCATCCCTATTTGTGACTATATGTCTGTACTGAAAACGCACAAAAGGGTACACTGTCCGGGGTGTCTTTGAAATAGATACTTTACTCGATCAACACTATAATTGATTGGATATTTTCCAAAACTGAAAAATGTCCGTTTAAGAAAATCACAAATAGCCGATTTCTTCCTGAAAAACAAAAATAAACTAAATCCACCAAACAATGTACAACTTTAGCAAGCGAAAGGTTGTCTTTTATTGTGTAGTTGTGGTATGTTATTTAGAACGCGAGAGTGATTGAGAAGGTTTCTTTCTTAACTTAACAACATTTTTTAAATTGACAGAGGTTAGTTTTTATACATGGCGACATTTTATATAAGATATCTATTTATTTCTTTCCATATTTTAATACTAATGTGATAAAGACGTGTTCATAGGTAGCATTTGTTGGCTTGTTATGATTAAGCATTATAAACAGGGGTCAATTGAAGGCTAAACTTTTGCAGACAAAACATGTTACAAAAATCTAAGAAAGTAAACCTTAACCAAAAGAACAAATAATAATAAACATTCAACATAATAGTAACAGGTCATAGAGTGATGGATTGCACAAAAACGATCACAATGTGTGATGTTTTTATTGTACTTTTCATAAATAAGAATTTGAGGTTTCAAAGGACCAGGTAGGGATAAAGGCATATATGGCCCCCTATTTTCTCCAAATAATCAAACTAAGAGCCTATTAAATTCATATGAAAATTTGTCTTTTCAGAATAAGAGATAGGTAATTACAACATAATTTGGAGGAAAATGACAC
>JAULBM010318877.1:0-23817 GCA_032357055.1 Geukensia granosissima | reverse complement strand
AAAATGGTGAACATATAACAATAAATGACTAACAAAACAACAACAACCACTGGGCTACAGGTTCCTGGCTTTGGACAGGCACATTAGTATGTGGAGGGGTTAAACCGGTTGGTGAGCGCTCAACCCTCCCCCTAACCTGGAACAGTGGTGTGACAAAACAACAATGAAAAACTATAAAAATCGGTTGAAATGAATTTAACACTTGATATCGATAAGTTTGTTTAACAAAACCATGAAATTCAAAGGATCATTTTTAAATGTATAAGCTTGATAATTAATGTTTCTATAGAACAAGGATTTGGTCTCCCATGTCGTATCAAAACTTTACATTGCAGCCGTATTTTTGTATTAATTATATGTATCCCTGCTGCAAAAGTTTACCAGATTGCGATCATATTAGTCAAAAACTTTGGAATGAACACGGGAAACCGAACTAGTTGTTGAATGTAAACCCCATATGGAGGAGCTTGACATCGTATTAACAAGAACAGATATTTTTTCTAAAAAGCGATAGCTGTTTTTAGTCTAAATGGTTATGGTTATATGAATGAACTAGATGACTTCTTGTTAAGATGAATAGTTAGGCCTTGTCCTTGTGTGGTTGTCATGGATTTTTGAAGGCAATAATTTTTTTAAAAAGATTTAAGGTTTTTCGCGTCATTTTCATGAGCAGCTGTAGTTTTGTCGATTAAACGTGTCCTCTACTCGGATTGACGTTCACTCGGATTAGAGTTTAAGGATTCCACGATTGAAAAGAAAATGAGAAGTAGCTATGTTAAAAATCTTTCAGTGGAAAAAATGATGTCATAAAAATTAATATTTGCACATGAATGATGGCGTAAATAGGAAACGTAATACTTGACAATTGCATACGTTATTAAAGAAAAGTTGTTTTTAACAAAATGAAGATAGATATCGCAAAGTCCTTTTATAGAACTTAGGACAAGCTTAAACTCGGATTCAATGTAAACTTGAGAGATCACAAATAAAAGTTTGAGTCTGCTTTTGAATGATCACCGTAAGAACCAATACAGTATATTGTCTGGGTACAAGTATGTCTTTTCATTAAATATCATTCTCGTTCTTGCTATGTATTTCTTTTAATATTCCGGATGACAGGTTGTTTCTTGAAACCCATGAAGAAAAAAATCATAAAAGATCTGCAACATTAGTATACATTAAATTTTCGAAACACTGGGGAGATATCATTGCCGATTACCCAGATAACACAGATGGTATTCACCGGGTCAATTGTATTACTTGTCTGCTTTTTTATCATATAATGTTTTGACAAACAAATCAATGATTTATTGTTGGAAAGTCTTTTGCCCTGGATAAAACCATGGAGGTATGAATTACACACGATAGATGGCCTTGCAGGTAGATTTGATTTCCTATATCGATTTGCTTGGATAGTACTGCTTTTTTATTAAGTGTATGTCTCAGTCTTCATACATGCTAAAAAATGTTATTTAATTCAATACGAAGGAAACATACAAAAATTCACCATCGGTAATGAACTAACAGCAAATTCTCTAGGCGACGAAAATGTATTCTAAGAGAAAATCTTTTGCTTGCGTTTCTAAAATGACATTACAATTTACATTTATCAATTACGTATTCAACTTAAAGGTATTGTTCAAAATAAGTTATTTCTTTTAATTTGGACTATTAATCTCTTTTATTACATTTCAATAAAATTCATAAAAAATTTGAATATTTCATTTTGTTGATAGCTATCAATCTCCGAAACAGAGAGTATAGCACTTCCTTTGTCAGACAAATATATCTCTGCCATTGATGTTCCGACATTGATTACCTGGATTGTGACGTCAAAATAGCTTTGACATCAAGAAATTATTGCGTCACAAGCAGGTACGACCGCTACGAGAGCTCACAAAATGGCGTAATCACAAATGGCAAGGTCAACTACTGGAGGTTTAACTGGATGCTAGGAGACTCTGTTTCGGAGAAGGGATAGCTATATCTATTTTCAGATATCTTGCATTGTTAACTTTCAAAAACTAAAGCGTTTCTTTAACATGATACCGGAATTAAATATTTATTGATATTTATTCTTAATATTTGTCATTCTAACAGCCTGCAAAGTCTTTACTCTATGCCAAGCATTTTGGGTGGGATTTTTGGGCTTAATTAAATTATTTGTGTTTTTCCACCTTTGTTTTTTTTCTTATTTTACATGTTTTAAATCAACAGATATATTTTCATACGGGTAACGGTTAGTTTTATATGCAATAGCGTTTTACAGAGTGTTATCTGCCCCCAATTTCTCACCGGAGATATAAAGTTGCGAGTTGGTCATCTTTGATTGCGGTAGCGCTTAAGTTTGGCCTTGATAAAGTAATTCGGAAAATTTATCACATTTCCTTTATTCGGACCCTCGCTCATTATTCAAAGGTATTGCTTTAAAAATTGCAATCAGGTGAGTCTTAGCATTTTGGAATTTTATTTAATCTTTTTTGTTTTCTTACTTAATACACAGCATTCACATGTGTACAATCGGTTTCGCGCTTGCGCGTGCAAAAGCCACTTTCGGGAAACAAATGGCTAATTTTACAATGTTTTCAGAATCAAAATCGAACAACAGATTAAAATACATCGTAATTGCTGAAATTTATTATTACAGCTTGCTTGCACTTTTCCAATATTACAAAATAAACATTATTTTATAAGAAAACGGTAAACAATTTTCTTGTTTAATCTTTTTACGCAATTCATCAAACTCTTACATGGAGTATAACTGTATTAAAGTGAAAATAAAGAAAATTTGGATATTTTAGTTTATTGATAAATCGTACCATATTGATTTATCAAACATACTTGCAGAGTCAAGTGTTCAAGTAAAGTAATTGTTAAGTACCACCTTATCAATCAGTTATACTTAAGATCTACCCTTATAATATACTTTTTTACTACTACCAAATTTCCATTGTATTTCAGTAAAATTTACGGATAACGTGTATGTTTTTCTATAAAAGATGACACTTTCTATATGATATATCAGACAAGTTATTTCCAGAGTCAGGTTTAAATACTGTGGCAGTTCATACATGTACTTATTTTTTACTACTGCGAAGTTTGTTGGTTTTCCAATAACATTTGAAAAATATGATCTTTTTTATTTATAGATAATATTGTACCCTATCAATATACTAGAAACACTTACAAATTCAAGTTTAAAAATCTTTAAAGTAATGTATGGCACCATTCCAGGGAGCAGATATGCCAACGGAGCTGTAATTTGCTAGAACATGTGTGTGCTTATTTTCCTATTAAAATCCTTTCTAGGGCTAACAAAATTTAAAAAAAAAATGTATATCTTATAATAAAGTACATTTCAACGTCTTTTACTTCATTTTAAAAAATTTCTTTGAACCTTCTTCTTCCTTTAGGCCACGCCCCCCTTCCACCACGGTCATGTGTTTTCTAAATACCAACCCTATCAGTTTCAATCCCGCCACCCCAATTACCCATTTAGCCTTAAGCCGGTAAATGCCACCAAAAGAGACCGACTCTGGCTTTAAATGACCTGCTACTTCTTCTTACTAAAGACCACACCCTTCACCCTTCCGCAATAGTCCTATGTCCTCATATTACCCGACCTTATGCGCTGTAATTTCCCCCTTAAAATTAATTGCTTGGCCGGAGGCCGGTTAATGCCTCCAAATGAGGTCGACCCCCACTGTAAATGATCTTCTATTGTCCTCTTATTACCTGACCTTATCTGGTTAAATCCAGTCACCCCCAAATAATCGCTTAGCCTAACGCTGGTAAATTCCGCCGAAAGACTTCAACCTTCTATTTAAATTTAATTCTTAATTTGTAAAAGAGCGCATTAAGGTTTGAGAAAGTGCATTTAGTCTAAAAAATTTTTTATGACATATCAGTTACATGTTAACTATAAATCGTATAAATTTAATGGTTAAAATTTAAGCATTTGAAGACATTCACAAAAAACAACTTTTGAGACAAAATGCATTTTCTCAAATCAAAATACGCTCCGTTACTGGTCGTTAATAAAATTTGAAAGGGTGGCTATTTACCGGCCTCAGGCATAACGGGTAATTTCCTATGGTGGCGGGATTGAACCGGAAGGGGTAATGAAATACGAAGACATGCCGAAATTTCGGCAGGGAGGAATGGGGAGGGCGTGGTTCGTGTAACGCATAACGTACAAAGAGAATACCGATATTTTGACCAGGGACGTTCCTTTTCCTGAGGCGAGAAGTCTGACCGGACTTTCTCATACACCTAACCCCCTTTTCTTTCAAGGCAAAATTGGGGTGGTAGGGGTGGTGTGGTGCCATGGTTGAAATTAAACGATGAACAATCGTAAACTAGTCTTGCATTGTAAATGTAACATCCACCCAGATACAGACCACGTGATTATTTCGGCGTTGACTAAAAATGTCAATAAAAATTTTTAATTTTACAAGTATTTATAGTAGAAAGAGGGTGGTTTGAACTTTTCTGACTTTCTCATCTGGAATTACCATTTACATCAACAGAAAATAATTCAAACTACTAGATGTTTATATATGAGGAGAGGCTAATTTATAATGAAATTATTGCAGTTCCCTCGGGAATTTGTAAATTCAGGTAAAATATAAAGTATTTAAATGAACCTATAAATGCCCTGCCTTCCTGTATAATCTTTTTTAAATAATTTGTGTAGAAATTTAAGGTCCTTAAGTCATAGTTCTATTTCAAAATATTTTTAGAAAATGAAGAAATAATTTGATTTTTATGGAAGCTTTTTTTTTCATTTTTGTCATTTCATTTTATCATTATTTAAAGGTTTAGCGTTGAACAATCTATTTGATTCTAATAATTTGTCTGTGATATTACTCGAGCGGTTTTATTTTGAATTTTTAGTGTTAAATCCTACTCTATTAAGGCAAACGACATCGAAAAATTTTGCGTTTCTATCCATTTTCAACGACTGACATAATGCAAAAACAAATAAAATACACGTACAACTGTGAACAGTCATTCGTGAACCCTTCCAGAGAACCTGAACTCACCCTGGTTTTTGTAGCGTTATTGTTACTCCACGAAGAAGATAATACCAATGAAGAAAAAGAGATGTATATAGAAATAACCAAAGCAAACTGTTTGTCCAGAAAACTAATTACACAAACCTTTTTACTTAGGCCAAATGAAAGATTTGGAGACCGCTGTTCTTTCTTTCCGAGAAGAAAGTCGTGAAGTTTTAATTCTCGTGATCAACGCAGGGCCTTTACAAACTAGAATCGACCTTTAATCCTAGGTAGAGACGTTCTACATAGAAATGAGGGATACGGAGAACGTGCAAATAAAGAAAGTCGGTAGACAGAATAGACAACAATTAACCAAATACAACACCTGTCCGTATTTTATCGGTAATTTTTTATAAAGAACTATATTCGAGTAGAAAATGTCACTTATTACAACACTTCGGTGTCAATAAAATAGAAATATGAAAAAATGCAAATCAAAACAAAAAATTTTACTCGCATCACGCCCTCATACACTTATTTTACCTAATGAAATATAAATTCTAAGTACAAATTGTGTCTCAAGTTTGTTTCTTTAGAATATTTGCCATTATAATTTTTTGGAAATCAAAATCCTATAAGCAGAAAGGGGTTCCGCTTCGATAAAGGTATTTTACATCAAGCCATTAAATTGCAGGTGACCTTCACAGATTTATATGATGTAGGTCAAGTTAAAACCTTGAATATAATGAATTTTTTTTTATTTTATCCATTTATTTCAGACGTTTCGGCAATATAGGCCTTCTTTAGTGGAACACAGTCTTGGTAGTTATATGGCTTCCTTCTATAAATTTAAGCATTGATTATAAAGTATGACCTCATTATAATGAAGCATATGCTTTTTGACGTCACATTTGACATCACGTTACTATGCCCGTGATGTCAGACTTTATAATGAGTGATGGAATTTATGGATTTGTTTGTTTGTTTGTTTGTTTGGGGTTTAACGCCATTTTCAACAATATTTCAGTCATATCGCGGCGGTCAGTTTTTACTGGTGGAGGAAGCCAGAGTACCCGGAGAGAACCACCGACCTTGGGCAGGAAACTGACAAACCTTATCACGTTCGATGCGAGTTAAACGCAACCCGTTTTTGTATGGTACAAACCCAGGTGCGAACTCACGCCGTATAGTTGATAGGAAGAATTTATAGATAAAAACCATATATCTATATTGAAGCATATGAATTGCGACGTCTCCTTTGACATTACATTACTACGACCATGATGTACGACTTTATAAACAGTGCCGGAATTTATAGAAGGAAGCAATATATCTATATTGAAGTATATTTTTTGCGACGTCTCATTCGACATCATATTACTAAGACCATAAAGTCATTATCTAAGCATATGATTTTCGACGTCTCCTATGACATCACGTTACAGTGACTGTGATCTCGGACCTTCTGATCCGTGGTAGTTAATAGAGGGAATCCAAATGAAAACCAAGACTGTGTTCATTGAAGAAGTCCTATGTTGCCAAAACGTTTGAAATAAATGGGTCAAACGAAATATTTTAGCATTGAACTTATCCTTTGGAGAGGATTTTTAATATTTAATTAGAATGGCTAGACACATATGATAGATGCAATATTTGGTTTAATTCTAAAACAGTTATAAAGTATGTTAGCATCTTTTACACAAATCTACTTCATGACAAAATTTGTACGACGTCCTTTTTTCTTTTTTTTTTTTTGACATTGGATCTGTTATACATATGAAGTGCAGATGTGTTTTTGTTAGCCGTATTAACTATAAAAAATAATTATTACGAATTACAAATACATTAATATTTGCGTAGTTTCCAAAAATGTAGCAATAGGAGTTTAAATTTAAAAATTTCCTTTGTTATGTTTTTATTTTTTGTTATACGACTAATAAGATGTGAACCGTATTTATTCAACATTCGTTAAAGTTAATTTTGCCTGCACCCGCTTTCACTTGAAAACTGCTTAGTGATATAGGATTTAAAAACAGATGTAACGAATTTCAATTTAACAGCAGCAATGCCTCCCGTTCTGTGTGGAAGGGTCGTTACGATCGGTTATAGGGCGCTTTAAATTTTAAAGCAGTCGTGCCTCTCGGGGAAGGGTCGTTAAATCTGAGAATCCGTAATTAGCATTTCTTTGTGTCTTTATTTGTCAATTTCGGATTTTTCACATTTCTCGTGCAGACTACTGTAAACAATGTCAGACAAAATCCTTCAAAATTTCGTCAGATTGAGTGATGAAGTGTTCCAAATGATGACAATAGCTGACAAGGGTCTTTGTAGTAGTACTACATATAACATAAAGTGATGAAGTGTTTCAAATGATGATAATAGCTAACAAGGATCTTTGTAGTAGTACTTAATATAACATAAAGTGATAAAGTATTCCAAATGATGACAATAGCTGACAAGGATCTTCGTAGTAGTACTTAATATAACATAAGGTGATAAAGTGTTCCAAATGATGACAATAGCTGACAAGGATCTTTGTAGTAGTACTACATATCACATAAAGTTCATTCCATGATTTAATCAAATTAATCGGTCAATGTTTTGTGGAACAAAATCTGTCTTAAGAAAAAAATGAATAGTGCAGCAATCAGTATTCATTATAATTGGTAAACTGCGTGAGTCATCGTTAATTTCCAACGAAAAAGCGATCTATTAACAAATCATTGTAGAAATTCAGATGTGTTGCAATGCGTTATTGATTGATCATATGTTTAATTCGCTACATATAATTTTTTGTACATTTGACATATTGCTATCACTGAAACCTACAACATATACAATTAATAAATTTTCTTAACGAAATATCGATCATCCGAATTAGTTAATATTTATCGAGCTACAATGTCTGGAAAACAATTTTTTACACTGTTAATACTGTTGAAGAGAAAAACGGACCAAACTGTTATTAGGAAAGAACAAACCCATTGAAATTTTCAATTAAATATCTGCCGATATTTTTTTTTATCATCTCTCAGCAAATATCCAGGACAAGTGCTCGCCAGTCACCGATTAACCAGCTAAACAACCATGAAAATGAAAAACTTCATATCCCATTCTTTATGATCAAAATTGTGAATGAGCTCCTTCAGTTCTTACGATTTATTTCCCTTACAGGTTATCTTTTGGAGAAACTTTCTTTTCAAGTTGTTATCATAGGCATTAGGTTTTCGATCAAGGCTTGTTTTATCCATTTTAGATCATTCAATATCAGTTTTCATTATCTGATTAAACAAACCCCAAGAAACCATTGGAGTTTATAATTTGAAATGTTACTTTCCACATCTACACATTTGATATAGGGAACCTTTTATTACTAAACAAATGCAAAAGCAGGAGAAATTTGTTTTCCAGTCAAATTTTTAAATGTTGAAACATCAAATAAAAATGCTTCACCTTATTTATTTATACGTATGCTTGTTAAACAAAACTACTAAATATTTGACAAAAATGTTAAAAAAATAGATGAAAAAAATGATTTATATCATACGTTATTATATTCATGTTTCTTAACAGACTATACAGGAGAGAACCACAAATAGTACAACCAAATTAAAACAAATATGTTGCTAATATTGAAGTCAAACATTTATGCAATATTTTAGTATTGGTATTTGTTCTTTGATTATTTGAACGGCGTGGACCAAAATAAGGTCTTTTGTTTAGTTTCATATCAATCTGTTCTCAATATCAGACTATATACTTAATATATAGCTAATATCGCTTGAAAACTGAAATCTATCACTAACACTCCCCACCTACTGATGACAAAATTTAAATTTACCAAATTGAATGTTTAATAGTTTTTGGTAAATTTACGGTATGCTATATGTTCATTTCTAGGAGTAACCTTTTAACAGTTGCATTAGAACCGAAACTTAGCAAGTCATAGATCCAAACATTGCAAACTAAGCAGTCAAGTCCAAACAATCTGAAATTAAAAGCCAAACCCGACAGCAGGACAACTACTTAATGCAATACTTTTCGAACTAAGTTTTTAAATTGTTAAAAGCTTTTGAACATAAAAAAGCTAGTTTCCATAGACTTTTCGCCAGTTATACCTAATCCTATAAAAGTAAGCGTTGAATGCTCCTCAAGATTTTGTTCATTCTCATTTTTATAATTTTCATGAAAAATCTAAATTCTTAAACCACGTTCACCATACACTGAACACTTTTTCAAAACAAATGCATTCAATTATGTTTTGTTCGCTGCATTATTTAACGACTACCATGGAATGAATGTAATTTTGTAAATACTGACGTATCCTTAGACATTATTAAAAACATTAGCATTACAATATATCAAAATACTATATCAAGTGAATTATTTTAAAAAATATATAAAAACAATGAAAATTAAATGAGGTTTTCAATACAAATACTACAATTTCGAATTTTTCGGATGAATTGATTTCACAAACTAGTTTAATTTCGACATTGCAGATGTCGGGACAAGACAAATAATGAACATTGTTAACTGCACTTACTTAAAATAAAAAAAGAAAGTTTTACTCGAATTTGGTCCAATGTTCTTACAACTTCAAAGTTTGGAAGAAAAAATGCCAAATCTTACTGAACGAAATTATTCAATATTTGCAATTTAGAAAAGCGTTTCACGCTCAATTAAATTTAAGCATTTGCAGTCGTTGTTTTTCTATTTTGTCAACTATCATTTTGAGAAAACAGAAAAAAGCAAGGAACTGTTTTTAAATAACTTGTTTCCTGTCCCATAGAAAATACTTAACGACAATCATGAGCTTGGGAGTTAAACATTTCCCTATTTTTCCCCTAGCGTGTTTGATCAGGCTAAATCTGGAAAAGATGCGGATCGTGTCTTTCTGGGACATTTTCCATACATATATTACTGGATTAACATACATCTTGATCAAAATCTGATCAAATCGTCTTTCATATTATTTAGGGTTAAATAGGACAAATAGGACTAGCGAGTGTTCAACACAGACTGGCAAATTTAACTCTTGCTAGCTATCCAGTTGCCAACAAATTAAAAACCTCCCATATAACGTTCAAACGGCCGCTAATTAAATGTGTGTAAACGCTATGCGACGCTGATACAAATGGACTGTCAAGCATTGAACAATCTTTTGATTTATGGTACCTAAATATGGCAATGTTTGACATAAAGTTATGGGGTTTATATAGACGAAAATATATATGATAATTTGGATACCCATGGGTAAAATCTACCCGCCTCGTTCATTCATTAAGGAAAATATTTCTTTCCTCACAAGAAGTTGAAGGAATAATTTTGTTATGTTTCGTCAACATTACAAGAAGATCCCCAGACGGATCAAAATGAGCGAGAAAAGCCTAACGAATATTGTTGATTTAAATCAAAGTCCAAAAAATATAACTATTTATTTTCATATTAACATCAAAATACTATCCAGTGTCATTCCCACCTTAAACTGAAACTGAATTGCAGTATTTTAGAGGTTGAAAGATGCAGGTAAAAAAGAATAACAGAACATAGAATCGGTAGAATGAAAACATGAATAAAATCCTAATTTACATATTAAGTGGTGAAAGCTTTGTAACAAACCTTTAATACCTATCCACTCATATTCAGAATCCGGTGAATTTGAAGCGCTAAATTCGTTTTTTTAAATAATCTCAATATTGAGTTAAATCAATATTATTGCTATATAAAAATGAAGCATTTTATGAATATCTAGATAACGATATAATTTAATGCACTGTGTGTCCATTTCATTTTTTGATAATAAATCCTTGGAAATATGTCATCTACTATAATACTGATATAGGTAACTCTATAAACATAGGTATATAAGTTGTGATATCATAAATTTTCAAATTTAATTTTGTTGACTTTTTCGTCTAAACAGATGAAAATTCGAAAAAAATATGTCAATTAGATAGTCGTCAAGAAGGCTCAAGAAATAATCAATAACTTTTTAGCAGTTTCTGTTTGATTAGATACCGGCCCGAGCTTTCAACAAAAAATGAGCTTTTGCGAATTATTCAAAAGGTCAACGTAAAGATGTTTGACAAGAAAAGTTTAGGTGCAAAAATAAGGACATTTTTAATGTTGATGTAAAATTAATTAAATCAATGTTTCTTATTCTCGAAATTTCGTTAGTTAATAGGCTTTTGATTTTAAAAAATATCACGTTTGGTAAAAAAATGATTTATTGGTTAGTTCAAATCGAACAAATGTGTTTAATTTTCTACAGTTTAGTAAAAAATCTTTCAAATAGGTTTTTAAAAAAAGTAAACTTTAGGGCCAACGCATCTACATGTACTCCTTTGAAAGCAGTTAATTTGCAGTTATTTTGCTTCCTATTTTGATTTGACTGGATTTGAATGCTTCTTAAGCCATGGTTGAATCTTGGATAACTGTGTTTTGTTTCCAATGCTAGCGATGAGAGGTTACTCGTTGAAATGTACAGATAAAATACCTAAATTCTCCATAGTTATCAACATTGAAAATTTTGTATTTTAAAACATAATTTTGGAGAGAGAGTAAAAAATTTATTTATTCTTACATTTCTCAAAACACATTTCAGAACTGGCTTTAATCTGGATCAGTATTATTCAAGCAGGATTAATACTCTTGTGCACAAATGTTTACTTAACCATGTTAACAGTGCACTTAATGATTAAGTAGCAGTCTTTATAAAATCATGCAATATCAATGGTGAAGTGATACATGATACACGAAACCCCAATCTGTAGTTGATTCTTCAGACTCCATACTTCATTTGATAACATAATTTTATCCATTTCTCAGTCAACTTGGTCAAGGCTTGAATTTTGAGAAAATCTAACATTTATATCTTAAAGAAACCAACTTTATCAAGAACGATAACTCTCGCAAATAGTCGTTTTCATGTACATTCTATGTAATTCTTATCTCAAAAGTACAAGACTCAAATGGCAAACAATGGCAGGTTTTGAATACAGGAAGTGTCCCTAAATAAAAAAAGGTTACGTTTGGTGGGTTTTTAATTTTTATGAATCACCTCCTGCATGATTTTTGTATGAACTGGTTCTTGAATAACTACTAGCAATTTTAACTTTGAATTTTGGGTGGGCATTAACAAAGAAAAACACAATTTTACTAGATTCCGTTTGAAGACAGCAACATAAACACAGTATCATGACAAGAGGCTTCTGCTTTTAATTTCAATTTCTCATATTTCCACCACAAGGATCATGTTCATTAAAAAAGATAAGTATAAAACATCTTATTTGGCACCATTTTAAGCCAAAGTTGTCGCACTAATTGTAAAATAATTAATATTCAAATGAAACATTAGTTTTGTGAGTAAGAGCCCACGCTTTACCATTGAGCAGATGTACAGAACTGCAAAATGTGAATATAAGAGTTCAAAACTAGTGGTTTAATGGTTACCGTGCTCGCCTTGAGTGCTGAAAGTCGTTAGTTCGATCACAGGCCATATCAAACCAAAAACATTTTAATTGGTATTTGCTGCTTCTCCGTTAAGCACGAAGCATTTAGGAACAACAAAGACGGGTAGGCCCAGAGTCAGAATTATGTATCTGGGTGAAATGGCATGTATTCTTGTGGATTGTTGCTTTCGTCAGCTAACATTTTAAAAATCAGGCTCAGCTTGTCGGTCTAGTACAAATCAGGGTTCATTATTCATCATAATCAATCATTAATATGCTCTGGTCCTCAATGTGCATAAATCAACATTTGATTAGTATGCACATATATTTTGTCTATTGTTTTTCTTTCAAAACTTTCAAGGCTGCTTGAGTAGCATTTCAAAAATCTTAATATTGAGAAATATAGCATTAGTTGTTAAGGGGTTATTTTGTTCTTTTATATGGTTTTTTGTTTGAATGTAAATTATCACTGTCTGTGTTTAATAGATTGGATAAACATTAATTAATTGTTTTTTTTTTCTTTGTACTTTCTCGTGAAACGTACATTTGACTTTTGATAATGGATTTTTATCTGCATTAACTTTTTCATTAAAAAATCATAGTGACTCGTTCATGCGTATACCCTGTATAAATAGGGATATCGTGAAGTTTCTACTGCCACCAATTGAATCAGTACGACTTCGAAACTGCTTTTGCTCGTCTTTGGAGTTTTTCTCTCTAATCCGTTCATGGTATGGTTGATAATTGGCATTCACAATACGCCTTATCTGGTGGTAATATTGACTATGCTCATTCAGCAATCGCTTCATCCATTAGAAGTGGTGGCGGAGGTCCGGCCTATTGAGGTGGCGGTAGTAAAGGAGGTACATTTGGAGAAAGTGGCGGTTCTTTATTCAGTGGATGAGGTGGAGCAGGTCCTGCAAAAGGAGGTGCGTCGATCAGTGGAGGTAGTGGGAAAGGTCCTGTATATGGAGGTGTGTCGTTCAGCGGAGGTGGTGGAGCAGATAATTGGCATTCACGATACGCCTTATCTGGTGGTTATGTTGACTATGCTCATTCAGCAATCGCTTCATCCAGTGAAAGTGGTTCAAGAAGGTCCTGCATATGGAGGTGGTGGTGGTATAGGAGGTACATTTGGAGGAAAAGGCGTTTCGTCGTTCAGTGGAGGAGGTGGAGCAGGTCCTGTATATGGAGGTGCGTCGTTAAGTGGAGGTAGTGGAGCAGGTCCTGAATATGGAAGTGGTGGTGGTATAGGAAGTACATTTGGAGGTGAAGGCAGTTCGTCGTTCGGTTGAGGAGGTGGAGTGACAGTTGGACCAATCAGAGACGGTGGAGGAACTGGTAATAGGTTTTTATTAGTTTATGAAGGTTGAACCTTCAGATGCTATAAATTGTAGATTATCTATTGACAGGACTTTAAGGTTTCCATAAATAACTATTAAAACATATATAATTCTTTAAAATATAATGTGGTTTTAATTGGGATATGGACAGTTTACATTATCCCTATCTAATATTGATATCAAATATTACTATGATTTAAAAAAATATATCTGCAGCCAATACGAATTGTGTAATATCAACAAATAAATATTTAATTGTTGTTGGAATTCAAAGGTGTTTCCATTTCTAATTTCGAGATATTTAAATCCAATGTTATTGATTGCCCATAGACATGAGCAAATATTATATCAAAATTCACAATATTTAACATTTGAAACTTTTATTTTAGAATTGAAAAAGACTGTTTGTTAAAAGACTTGTTTCATTTATGTTTAGGATAAACGTCTATTATTATCATTTCAAGTAGACAACACAGAAGTATATTTTTAATTATAAATCGCATATTTGATGTGACGCCGTTCACACTGAGCCACAATACCGAATAAAGATAATGATTGACTGATCGTCCTAATAAACTATAATCAGTTTAAACTCAAAATACTCTACAGGAAATTCCGCATCAAAAATATTGAAGTCAACATTTTGACTAATTATATAACAATCATAAAAATTCCATAAAACCTATATTTTTGCCTTTATGTTATAAGTCTGTGAGAGAAATTAACATGAAGTAGACACCTGATCTTCCATTCCATTTTTGACATAATAAATACATTTACATCTTATTTATTTTATTTGATATTGGTTGCATAAAACTTAATTTAAGTCATCTTATTATTTTCATAAAACCGGCTTTGAAACAGAATCGAAGATATAAATTGACATTAGTTCAATATTTATGTTGTAACGGTCAATAATATCATGAGGACGACCGACAAATCCTCACTGTTGACTTTAAACTTACGCACAGAAATCATTGTTTAAATTGTTTTCTCGTCATCAGAAACCTCTGAATACAAATTATCGAAAGGAAAATTTAATAAAAAGCTTTATACCACTACTATCTTGTTAACCTATTTTTGAAAACTTGTGCAATCATTCGTTTATTTTAACTCGCAAAAGGATACGGAAAACATAATCTTAATATATATACTTGGAAAATATTCAAATTTTGGTCAGTTTAAAATATATTTCTTATACCTTTGATAGGAACTCTTTTTCAGGTCGAATATGGTGTACATGTCGAAAAAGATGCGGGAAAATGAATTTGTATGGAGAAAAACTTGTGTGCTCACTCTTCTGTTTCCATCGGGGTAAAAAAAACCTGCTGTAATTGGCTGCCGCGGTTGGCTACCAGTGTGTCAGGTGGTTTTGGAGGTGGATTAGGTGGTGGATATGGAGGATCCGTTGGTAGTGGCGGAGGTGGTGGTGGCGGTGCTTGAATTGGTTTTGTTAGCGTTGGCGGCGGAGGCGGCGGTAGGGGAGAATTCAACGGTGTTGTTGCAATCAGTGGAAGTCATAAAAGCTATTAAACAACTACTTAAGACAACAGGTATATTTACAGTTTATTTTCTATTGTGATGTAGGCTTGTACTACATCAAAATAATAATATTCGTTTAATTTACATCAGATGTATCAGTTAAAACATTTGTAACGGTCAATAATAACATGAGGACGACCGGAAATCTTCACTGTTGACTTTTAACTTACATACAGAAATCATTGGTTGAGAAATTTTGTGGTCAGCAGAAACCTCTGTTAACACAGTTAGGACTAACGAAATTATATTAAGAATTCAAAAAGAAATGGGTTGCCTTTTTCAGGCATTTTTTATTATTAGTTTATAATATATCATTTTCAAGCAGTGTGAAATAAGTAACTAATGCAATAAATTTAAATTTTCTATGATTCACGATATTCACACCCGTTAAATAATTACGAAAAACTGCAACATTCTAATTATTGTACTCGTTTTACGTGTATTACGTTATATGGGATTCTCGACGACAAAGGTATCGTTGGCAAGCAGAATGGAGCATTCTATTGTCTTTTAAATAGAAATTTGCAGCACTTTACGCATACATTATAAGTACAGTTTCGAACTACACAACTGAACATATTCATATTAGATCATGCACAACTGTAATTTTTCATCAAATAGTTCTATTTTTTACTTTTTTAGATGAAAAACAAAATAGCTGATCAGAAATCCTGTTATTAGCTTTAATAAAACAATGCATTTAAATTTTTTTTTTTTATTTACAATTCGATTTCTTATATATTTACAGTTGACAATAATATATCTTTATATCTTAGATTGAAGGCTAATTTTGTAACTACACGAGAGATTGTTTTCTTCGTCGCTGGATTTTGCTTTGTTTTTTATTTGTTTGGATTCGAGAAATTAAAAGCGAAATGGATTTATTATCAACTGTGCTTGAATTTTGAACTAGTTGTCAGAAACAGCGAGTGCTTATGTTCAAGGTAAATACATTCTCCTTTAATTTTTAATGCTCTGCGCACTATGTGTCAACTTCGGAATATACATTTGAAGGAGTTCCTTTGTAAATTTGTACAGTTGGTTTTAAGTCGTTTTTTTACACGACTGTCACATGTAAGGTGCAGGTTTGAGCGTTTAAACCCACCACGTACGTTATGCCCCAAGCTAGGAACTTTTAACCCAGTGGATGCTGTTGATTTTATGTTTAAATGTTACTTGTTATATTAATGGCATGTGTTGTCGCTTGTGCATGTGCAGTTTGTGAGTGTGTATAACAAATCAGAGCTAAGTATCTCATTTTATTTTAGAAATGCAAAATTTGTATGCTGTTGGTTCTTTTACTAAATATAAAGTATTGTTTGTACACGATTTTGTACTTTGACGGGTGTAGAATGGTCACCTTAAATTTAAAAAGTATAATTTTACATGATTACCAATGGTTTATACATTGTATGTATACAAGTATTGTGAATTTTGTTAAATATAGCATGTAGAAACGGCATGACGGACACCAATTCCCCATGAAGTGTACGTATTTACATATATAAATGTAATCCACAGAATAACCATCGAACATAAGCCTGATCAACTATCGTATTTTAGCAGTCTAGGATCATTGCACTGTAGCGTGTCATCAAATCGTACTTAAGCATTCCAGGCGAGACCATCACACTTTAGCTCTTCTCATCATCACACTTTTGAAATTTTAGTTCTGCTATTGCATTATCCACCGGTATCTAAAGGAGAATTTAAATAGACCTTATAGTGATATTTTAACTTTAAATTCAGTTCTTCCTGCATGGTCTCCCTAATCGTCATTAATAATTGTCTTGCTAAAGCAGTTTGATAGATGTTGATTGTTACGTCAGTTCCATCTGAATACCCGCCCTTTTTCTAATAATTAATTTCTTTCAACAATTATGGGATACTATCACTTCAGTTCATTTCGTGTACACGTCATTATGTGTTATCTCGTAAAACCGGTCAGGTATTTTAACGATGAATATAATTTCTGGATACGCTTAAAACATGTGTTTCTGGTTTTTTTTATACAAAAAATCTTGTTCAATCTGGGCAGTGGTTATTGTTCACTGTCAAGCAAAACTAGTCATGGTATTTTAATTGAAAATTTAATTTTTTGGTATGCATTATTATTTGTTTGTCTCGCAAGACCAGTTATCTGTATTTTAAATGTAAATTTAGTTAGAAAGAATATGGAACAAATGCCAGAAAGATAATCCACATCTTACATATGTTGATAACAAATATTCAAAAGCCAAATTAAACTGCTTGGAAAGCGTTTTTATGGAAGTGTGATGATAGCCCTAGAGGCAAAAAAGAAAAGTCAAAGTATTTTTTCTGGTGACATTCATGGGCTAAATGGAATAAAGTGTTCATATTGAAATGGACCCCGTTAAGACAAATAGACAAATAAAAAAATGCAAATACGGTAGTTCTAGAATATAGGGATTTTTGTTTATTGAACTGACGTCAGAATCCAAGTATACCAATGTTGAATAAAAATTGTGAATTTTGGCATGCTATAATATAATATATGTACATTTCAAAGAGTAGCATCTCACCAGTAGCATTCGAACCACAATATAGAAAGTCCTAGATCCAGACAGAGTAAAAGTCGTAGTAAAATCCAAAACATTAAATGAGAAGCCAAATAAGACGATAGGAATACTACTTATTGCAATACGTTTTAAAAGTATTTCGTATTTTTAAGTGTTTTATAATTTAACCCAGATGCAGCAACTTTTATGTAAAACATTTTTGATAAATTAAATATCACACAAGGCTGTCCGTATTTTATCGGTAATTTTAGTAAGAATCTATTTACGAGCTGAAAATGTATGCATTTTATGTATACAAGTATTGTGGATTTCGTTTAGTATATCCCGTAAACTTGATTTGGTGAACGCTTTCGGAGGATACCTTTCCTTCTGAGGTGCAGGTTTATACATTTGTAAATGTATTCTACAGAATAACAATTGCTCATTAGCCTGATCAACCATAGTGTTCAGAAGTCCAGAATAATCATCGCACTTTAGCGTGTAACCCCATCATACTTAAGCCTTCCAGGCGATACCAACGCACTATAGCGCTACCATCGCACTTTTGAGTACCATCACATTTTATATAGATTTTTACATATCTATTCGGTTGTTGATGAGTGTTTCAAGTTAATTTGATAGCATTTTAATAACCGGGGCAATTTTGATCCGCATGGTATAAAAAATTGCATGGTCATATATGATATGGATTACTTTTGAAACTTGGGTGTGACGTCATAGTACATTGTAGTACTGCCCTGCCAGTTTGGATACAAGTAACATGACACCAGTATCTTCAAATAGACCTTATTGGTGTATTTTAACTTTAAATTCCGTTCTACATGGTTTACTTGCATGATCTCTATAAGCGTCATTACCAATTGTCTAGCTTAACCAGTTTTTAGGTTTTGACTATTACATTACTTTCATCTGTATGCATGCACCTATTGTAATAATTTATCAACTCGCTACAGTTATGAGATATAAAATTACCAATGTTAAAGATATATGGAAAATTCAGGTATGCTATATGTACATTTCAAGGAGTAACCTCTCATCAGTAGCCTGATAAATTCAGTTTATTTTGTATACACGTCATAATTTCAATAAGGAGGATATATTGCCAGTTGATACGCTATTCCAAGGCTTGTGCTTCCTATTAGGATTTTATTGGAAGAGGGTTGCAACTTACAAAAAAGCAACAGAGCCACGGATTTACCAGTGAAAGATTACAATCATCACTCCGGGAGTTTTTCGGTCGCCATTATGATTTGGTTGACCGGTACGATATATTGATTTCATAAATGACAATTGTTATATTCCCACTGTCGTGAATACAAATCCGTTCCTATTCCATTTGTGACTAACATCGATTGTAACTATACACCGGCTTTATCTACTGAGTAACACGACACGGGTGCCACTAGTGGCACAGGAGTTGCTTACCCTTTCGAAGGACCTGACCTCCAGATGGTTTTTGTACGGTTCATGTTACTCCAGCTGCTTTAGTTTTCAGTGTAGTGTTGTGTGTTTTATGTTTGTCTTTCGTTAAATTGTGTTGGCCATGGTCTTGTCTGTCTACAAACTGTAAGATTTCTATGTGCCAATTTGGTATTTTCGAATTCCTTTTAAAAGAATGTATATTGAATATGAACATTTTTCGGTGTTGCAGTACTTAAAATCGCAACATTAATCACAACAGTGACAGTAATACAGTTTTACACGGTGGACATGAGTTGGTGTAAACTTCGCAAGATATATAGAATATTAGACATTTTGTATCTTATACAAATTTTTAAAAAACAAGTTAACCAATATTGAATATTTTTTTTTATATTTTGTTATGCTACATTTTACATGCTATACCCTTTCATCAGTAGCCTTAATTAGCAAACATAATCCAAGCAAATCAAAATAGAAAGCCTATCTGAGGAATAGCTGGAAGATACCCTCTTGGACCTCGAGACATCGACCTTGTGGTTTACTAATACAAGTTAGCCAATGTTGAATTAATATTGTAAATTTGGTATGTTTGTTATACATATCAAGTAGTAACCGCTCACTTGTATCATTAGAACCAAAACATGAGAATATTGTTCTCAAATCACTTCCACATTATATTGTTTCATAGATATGTTTAATTTTACACCCACTGAAAAAATAAGTTTATATGTATAATTTTGTGTCTAAGTTCATGTTCATTTCTGATCATTTGGAGAGTTTAATACAGGGTCTAAATGAAAATATTGTCTGGAAATCAAAATGCGTATATAGGTTCTTTGGATAGCGGTAATTAACTTCAAGACTTTAGATGGAAGGTGATCTTCAAAGCTTACCTGTAGAATTAAGGAGGTATATGATATCGGTCTAGCTAAAACTTAAATAAATGTGTATTTGCGTAGTTTTTTTCAAGAACAAATCAGAATTTGGATTAGAAATTTTTTTTTTTTTTTGGATATTTTTATTTTTCTAATTTGGTTGTAATGTTACTGATAAGAGGTGAAATGAACGTACAGCATATCGAAAATCAGCATATTTATTCAACATTGGTAAAATTATATTTTGTCTCTATTCGCATTCACTTGTATTAGTAGTTAACAACAGACATTTCAATCAGGTATAGTCCGCTCTTAATTTAAAAATAGCCTTACCTGTCGTTTTGTTTGGAAGGGCACAACGTAAATCATCGTTAATTTCCAACGAAAAAGCGATCCATTAACAAAACGTTGTAAAAAAGCAGAGCTGATGACAGACGTTATTGATTGATAAAATATGCCTTATTCTCTTTATGTAATTATCTGTACATTTGACATATTGATATCATTGAAACCTACAACATTTACAATCAATATATTTTCTTAACAAAACGAAAACACTATTGTAAATATCGATTATACGAATTAAAACTTTTTTGCTGTCGTGTGTGGTAAAACAATTTCGCTGTGCACTATTTATAATGTAGCGAAAAACGGACCAATATGTTGATAGAACAAAACTCTTAGAAATCTTTCATATAATTTCTGCTGATTATTTGTTTTAATTATCTATTTGCAAATACCCAGAACAAATGCTCACCAGTAACCAGTCAATCGGTTATATAACCATGATAACGAAATAGTTTATATCCAATTCTATATTATCAAAATTTTGAAAGAGCTGTTTCAGTTACGAATAACTTCCCTTTACAAGTCATCTTTTTTAGTTAAATTTCGTCTCAAGTTTTTGTTTTATGCATTCGGTAAACGAACTACTCAGGTTTTATACATTTTAAATCATTGGATTTTATTTTACGAAAAACTCGAGGGACCATTGGAGTAAATAGTTTAAAATGTTTCTTTATATATCCACAAACTTGATACATAGACAACTGTATTACTAAACCAATGCGTAAGCAGGAGGAATTGGTTTTCCTTCCGAATTTCCAAACATCAAAACTAGCATTATAAGCCATTATTTTTATTCTGTTTTTTAAATATGTAGGTATAATAACACTTTCAATTGTTGAAAAAAATAATCGTTAAGAACAGGGGGGTTGAAAGTTATTAACGTCCTACACAGCAAACTAATGCTCTGAGTCGGACGGCCATTGTTAAGAACAGAAGAAAATAGTCTTTATATAGGACGATGATGAAAATCATTTTACAATTAAATTTTTAAAAAACTAAAGTTTATAAGACCTCAATAGACGGACTGGTATAGAAATAGGCAGTTAATTTTTTTGCCAGCAGTTAGAACCCTGCTAAAGGAGTGTTTGTTGGTTGAGCGGGATGTTCACAAAAGTTGCCGAAGAAGAAAAGGTACTCTGTATCCTCCGTCCTAAAGACAATTGTCTTCCAGGAAACGTACAAGACGACCCATGGTATGAGAATGTCACACTCTATGCACCGTACAACAGCAAGTT
The DNA here is from genome assembly GCA_032357055.1 of Geukensia granosissima. NCBI lineage: Eukaryota > Metazoa > Mollusca > Bivalvia > Mytilida > Mytilidae > Geukensia > Geukensia granosissima. The sequence continues at coordinate 2,058 of JAULBM010318877.1, read as the reverse complement.
TTGTATGGTCATCAGCAGCCCATTGTCATACGAAATTTAACAATCCTACCCAAGTCGCATTTGTTTCCATTTGCAATCCAATTTCCACAAAGAACGTTAAATAGTTTGTTATCATTCAATTAACTCTATAGGATACGATAATTAAATGACCTTTACTTTGATGAATCCACGACTTCATTTGAGAAAAATCAGTAGCAGTTCTTGCCAGTCTGAAGACACCCGCCGAAATGCTCATTTTCCAAACCTGTAATAGTTATATCAGACTCAATCATGGTATTCTTTAAAATGTAGAAAACGACCAGTTTGTTCAGATGATAATAAGACATTGTAAAAAGATACACCATGACAGGGAGGGGTATTTCCGAAAAAAAAAATACCAGTCGCGGGAAGAAAAATTTCCCGAGCCGATAGGCACGTGAGGGTAAAAAAGGAATATATTTTTTGGCAAATACCACGGCAGAGGGTAAAAAAGGCATATTTTTCAGGCATATACCCCGGCAGCTGTAGAAATGGCCGAATTCGTTAAAATGTGCATAAAATACGCCGACTGTTAACCAATCAGAATCCGGATTCTTATATAAGGTGTAATTATATAAGTAACTAAAGAAAAATAGATTTTTTATTACCGGCGAACTTATAAGGGTATCGACGTATATAAGTTTTCTATGGATGACCTCAATTGCGCAATGTTTCCCAGAATTAGCATAAATTTGAGAACGCCTGAGTTGTTTTCCGAAAACCCCTGTATTGAACCCGTGCTTTCGAATTATGTATCAAATATGAGATGTATATCCTACACTCGGAAAAGTTGAAATGTAACTGTTTAAAAACTGGAAGCTGCCCATCAAAAAGTTGAAGTCATCCCGTTTGAACTAAATTTTTGCACGTATCATTGTATCATTTGAGATAAAGTTTAAGAATATGGCAGACCTAGGAGTGAATTTGTATGGAGGAAGACAAGATATTAACTAAACAGATCACTCTTCAGTTTAAGAACTTTATCTATGTAATGGCAGCTTGGGTTAAAACTGTTGGCTAGTTTTTGCTCATTTTCTACAATAGCCTTTGCAACAGTCGGCATCTATTTAGAACGAAAATAGACCATACAGGAGAGAAACAATATTAGTACCCACTATCTATAGGTAAACTCGTCATGCAAACAATAACAATTAAGTTGTCAACATTGATGTCCAACATTTTTGTAATATCTTCTAATTGATATTTGTTCTTTGATGTTTCGTGCGGCGTTGACCAAAGAAAGATTTTTTGTGATGCCAGTTTATATCAATTAATACTCAATATCAACCTATATACTTAATAGCCTAGAAATATATTCTGCTAGTTCAAAACAGACACAATATCAGCCAAGCAAACGTAAATAAAATTTTCACTTCACAGTTACATCGCTTGCAAATTGTTGTATTGAAAGCCACTAACATGATTAAAAACACTCGCCAGCAACTGATGAACATATACAAAAATTACCAATGTTAAATAGATATGGAAAATATTTGGTATGCTATATGTACATGTCAATAAGAGTAACCTATTATCAGTAGCATTAGAACCGAAACAGAGGAAAGTCAAAGATCCAAACATAGCAAAAGAAGCAATCATATCTAAACAAATCAAAACATAAGGCTAAAAACGACGGCAGGGCCAACCGCTAAGTGCAATACTTTTCAAATTGTTGAATTCTTTTGATCAAAAGCTAGTTAAAGAATACCCTTTTCGCTATTCATTCTTCATCACTTGAATGGAAACGATGAATGCTCGTCAGTATTTGGTTGATTCTCATTTTACCCCTCATAATCACGTACATCATACATTACACACTATTTCAAAATAATCAATTAAATTATGTTTTGTTCGCTGCATATTTATACGACAACTAAGGAATCAATGTAGTTTTGTTTATATTATAGAATTAAATGCATTTTTTGTAAGTTTCAAGCGATATGAAAGACAGTGACGAGCACATTTTGCCTGAAGCGCGTAAGCGCTTCATGCTAAAAATGTGCCGCGAGTCATTGTCTTTCATATCGCTTGACACTTACA
>JAULBM010318866.1:0-13660 GCA_032357055.1 Geukensia granosissima | reverse complement strand
TCTGACAAAGCCTTTTTGAGTTTAAGTAGGACATATAAAAAATACACCTATTTCTAGCAACCAATCCTGTAACCCTGTAAAGACAAATAAGAATTTTGAAAAATAACTCTGTAACGCAAAATCAGAATTTCGAAAAAAAAAAAAACAAAAGGGAACCAGGTATCATCTATCCCAAGTTCCCAACTATATACCAAAATTTGAGAAAAATCGGATGAAGCGTTTTTGAGTTAGTGTATGACATATGAAAAATATGTCTATTTTTAGCAAACAAAGTCCCATAACTCCGTAACGCTAAATCAGAATTTCGAAAAAAACGAAAGGGAACCAGGCATCATCAATCCAAACAACATACTAAAATTTGAGAAAAATCGGATAAAGCGTTTTTTAGTTAGTGTACGACGTGTTGCGGACGGACAGACGGACGGAGTTGAGTGGTTACTAGACCTGCTTCCGCCTTCGGCGACACAGGTAAAAATCAAACAGAAAGTCACCCAATCACACCACTGAGTACCCTAATTACAATAACTATACTAAACAAAAATACAGGCAAAAAAAGATACAGCTCTAATGATACTAATTATGCTCTCAGTTTCCGAAATCAAGCTCAGAAAGATTTTCTTGATGATAAAACATCAAGTCTTTCATAATGAGATGTCATCAAACATGTTTGATGATTTAGTACTGTGTTGTCAATAAACATGAAGGAAGACAAGATGGAGGTAATGCCAAATTAATAATATTTGTGTAGGGAAAACGTTTTAAAGTCTTGACTACAATGTTGAACTTTTACCCTTTGTGGATAAGTTTGTATTATGGAACGTTGAGATTCGAGGGATCATTTTTAAATTTTAAGCTTTATATGTAATGTTTCCATAGAACATAGGTTGTCATATCCCTTATTATATCAAAATTCTACATTTGCAGGTGTATTTTTAATTAAATCTTTATAACAGTTATAGAATTTTGTGAAAAACCACAGCAACTTGTGATATTTGTATTTCTTCTGCAAAATTTGCCCAGTAAGGTGCAGGTTACGATCAGAAACTTTGGTGCAAACTTGGGCATACAGAAACTAGTTGTGAAAAGTAAACCCCATACTTAAACGCCGAAAGAGCTAAAGGGACGTCTCCAGCAAGAAACATAAATTTGAACTATAGGAAAAGAAAAAATCATCTCTTTTATCATAAATTTAAGTGCATCAACAATCATGTTCAGTTTTTAAATCTGAATTCAAAAAGGATGTATGATTAATAGTGATAATTGTTTTATTCAAGTAAGTTTTAAGTCATATGTCGCCATCATGATTTGGTTGACCGGTACAAAATATCCATTTCACAGATGACAATGGATATGTTCCAAATGTCATGAATACAAATCTGTTACTATATCGGTTGTGACTAACATCGATTGTGACTATACACCGGCTTTGACTACTGAGTAATACGACCGGTGCCACTAGTGGAGCAGGAGTTGCTTACCCTTCCGGAGCGCCTGAACTCACCCTGGTTTTTGTAGGGTTCGTTTTACTCCAGCTTTAGCTCTAGCGTAGTGTTGTGTGTTCTATGTTTGTCTTCCGTTTCATTATGTTGGCCATGGTCTTGTCTATATTTCGATTTAACGATTTCTGTCTGCCTCTTTGGTTTCTCCGAATATCTTTTCCAGTATTTGGTACCGGGCGTACCTGATGTAGGTTAATCCAGAAAAGCACTTAGAGAAGAGTGTAATAAAGGCATTTCAACCGTTGTTTTTTTTATCTTGTCTACAATCTGTTTGATGAAAGAAAGAAATGCGAGGCACTTTTATTTATGAACTTCTTTGGTGCCTCACGAAATCTAGTGGACGAAAGGCAACAGCTTTACGAGAAATTATGCAGTACACAATGCAGAAAAGATGTGGATTGTGTCCATCTGGCATATATTCCATATTCTGTCTTTAAAATTCATCTCTATGATTCCTAACCTTTTTTCTAGAATTGGAATACTATGTCGTTTAAGAATATACTTACCTTAATAGAAAACCTCAAACTTCTGCAAAATACTTACCTTAAGCAGGTTTATCCTAAACTACAATGGATACATTGTGCAACTTTTTTAATTCTTGTTATACTTTCTTTGGTAAATTTCCATGAACATTGACAAGATATTTAAATTATAAAAACGGGCAACAAGTATTATACTTAATTTAAATACAATTTACAATGGTTTACTTTGAAAACTTTATTTCGGAACCTTGGTTGCCTGACAATTCAACGACGGATAGAATATCAAAAGATGGTTTAATGTTCGAATGCATGTGTCAACAACAAGCTGCAAAAACCTTTGTGATTTATTATCTTCTTTATCCAATTGTAATGAAATCTACACATTGAAATTTATTTGTTTCAAGGCATACTTAAAGATTATGAAGAATATTGAAGATCTTGACGTACATGATGCATGTATACATATTACATGAATTGCAATAAGGTGTAAGCAAAGATGGTTATTTGTTTGTAATTACATGTGTAACTATTTTTGTTTGTTAATTATTATATTTTAAATCACATTCGTATGTAAATATTTAAAGGAAGAATATGGAGACACAATCCGCATCTTACATACGTTCATAACAAATAATCAAAAGCTACATTTAGCTGCGTTTTAAAAAAAATCAATACAAAAAACAACAACGGTTTCTCACTAAATAAATTAAAGCGCCCAAGCCTTGTGTCAATAAAGAGCTTCCAGTTTTCATGATTTTATTTGACATAAACAGATGCCATAGGTGACACCCTATGTAATACCTATTGATATCAGGAACCTTTTCATATATAAAATGGATAAAAAGCTACTTTGGAGAAGGATGTTGTTATATATTATATTTGACTTTGTGGTTGTTTTCACTGTTATTGGATTTATCTTTTATAATGACTTTATCACAAATTTTGATGTGAATTTTATACCTTATCGAATAATACGGAGGTTAAAAATGCTACTTTTTTCAGGGGCACACCCCTATCTTATCAAATATAGGAAAAGGCCTCCGAGGCTTCAGTGTTGACTATTTTCAATAATTTACTCCAAAACTAACAAGAATATATTTAATTTTGTATATTTGACAAATAAACTGTAGGTACTTATATCGTGGTATTTGCATAAAGCGTTGAACGTGCTTTAATAAAGTACAAGTTTCAGGAAACTTGGTTTGTTAATAAATTATTTTTGGATTTTGAACTAGCTGTCAGAAACGGGAGGTATTTTTATGTCAGTATATGTTGTTATCTCTTGATTAATTGATTATTTTCTTTGTTATTTTTATCGAACTTAAGTGTAAAAGCCGATGGAGCTGATTCTGAATGTTTGATTTATTTTCGTATAGTTAAATCACTGTTTCGGGTTATGGAAGGGTTTAGCGTTCAAAAACATGTCTAACATCGTCATATACTTTATGTGCTTACTCAAACCAGGAACCCGTATGTATGTAAATCGCCGTCGTTGTTTCTATGCTTTGCTGTCTTACAATTAAGGGTATATTATCGTCAAATAGTTTTACATTTTATTCTCTTGGGATCGTTTACAGGTTTTTAGGATGTATGAAATGAAAAGATATGGGGTAAATGTCAAAGAGACTGTACTCCATCGACGAGAAAGCAGAGGAAATTTTGAAATCAATAGGTCTCCACAAGGCCTTTAACAAGGGTGGAATGCCACTTCTTGTGAAAAGCTCTAAATCGCAAAATTCCTTAAAATAATACCGCTCTGTAATCTGTGGAGGTTAAACAGTATTTAATTGTTGACTCTAATTGATGACTACTTTCCATGATTTTAAATTGGAAAGTAAATTTATAGCGAAAATGTCAAGGAGACCGCTCCACATCTTACTAGGTAGATAGTACGTAGATATGACCAACCAACCTGACTAAAATACTAAGTATAAATATTAAATTAGAGCCAATCGTTGAAAAATATACCAATGACAGTGAAATAACAAAAATTGCTTTAGGATAACCCAATGGCTACGATTCCTGACTTTGGGATGCGACATGCGGCGATTTAGCACTCGTTTTGTTGGATCCAATTTTCCCCTTTTCTTCGTGGACGAATGTATAAATATATTTAAAGTAACATTATTGAAGACTTATCAAAAAGCGTAAAAGAAATTAAAGCAGTAAAATATGCCAACTCTTACACAATTCCTTATCAAACACATGCAAAACACAGGTTGTACCCAGTATTAGCTCACATGCGAATTCGGTGGTTGATGGTGTTTATGTTATCTAGCCTGTTACTAAGAAACAAACACCCAACTAGTTAGTACAATCTACATGTAATAAATAATTTATTTAATCAAACAGGTATGGTATATGTAACATTTCAAATCATTTAAAATGTAAATAAGTTAAAGTTTGTCTTTACGAAATTACGTCAGAAAAATTCAAATTAATACATTTTTTCATTTAGTTACTGATATTTTTACTGCCACAATGACAATTTATTTATATAAAGAGTCAAAACGTTCAGATAAAAGGAGGTAATGATAATTTCAAAGTAACTCAATGATACACTACAAAGTTTCTTTGAACAGAAAACGTAATTTTGTTTAAAATAAATCATTAGCTAACAATTATCAACCTAGTTTTAATCATATACTATAAATTCTTTAACAATATTTATCACATGATATAGAAATTAGTGACCATATGCAAATAAAGTTTGAACTAGCAAGCGATTATCTACCTTTAAAATACTTATTAACATTTAAATAATTTGCACAATTAATCTTCAATGTGTATTTTTATATTTTGTATTCATTTAAACAAAAATCAACGTCATAAGCGTTATAACTTTGACATCTAAAGATGTAAAATCTTTTTAAAATTTCTGATTTAAAAGTGTTTCAAGAGTTTTCCAAAACCCGAATGAACGAGATATAAAATTTTTATATCAGAAAGACATGGCTGCAATATACTGCACTCTTTGACAAGAGAAGGAAATTATCAAGAGAAAAATTGAAGGAAACTGAAGGCATATGTTCGGGTAGTTTTCCATTCTAGTACACATAATGCTTATCCAATACAATGGAATCAACAATGTAAAAAGGTGTGTGAGAGAGAGAGTTAGGGTTAGGATGAGAGAGAGAGGGAGAGGGTTAGGGTTAGGATGAGAGAGAGAGTGAAGAGGGTTAGGGTTAGGGTTAGAATGAGAGACAGGGTTAGGGCAAGGGTGATGGTGAGGGTGAGAGAGATGTGAGGTTAGAGAGAGAGGTTAGGGTGAGGAGGGGTGAGTGAGGTGAGGGTGAGAGGGTTGAGCTGTTCGAGAGAGAGGCCTGTGTAGAGTGAGAGAGAGTGTGTTCTGTGTGAAATAGCGGGTGTGTAATGTGGTGCGTGAGAGCAAGCCCGCGTGAGAAAAGTGGATGAATAAGAGAAGGATGATAACGAGAGTATGTTTTTTTTATTAAACGGGATACACTTGTCTGTACATGGTAATAACATAAATGCATCTAGCATGAACTTTTTTGTCAAAACGGACAAAATAGGAGCTTTGTACAAAAATTCAGTTTCAGTTCAAAGCTTAACCTTTGATTAAATGAAAATGTTTTTATCTATAAAACCTATAAAATCTATATAAATCTTTAAAATTATTTACAGGCTAAACAGTTATGCTTATTTAGGTAAGAGGCCATGGATATCAGGTATAATTTCTCTAATACACAGGTTTAATATAATTTATGTTTTTTAAAAACTATTTAATTAATTAATATTGAGAAATGTATACATCTTGTTTAAAACACACAAACAATTTGGTCTTGGTATAACGGTAGTGATTGTTATTTAAATGTATTTTCTATATTCTTAAGTGCCAGTCTTATATTGCATGTTTTGGATTACGCAATGTTTAATGACATTTTGCTCTCTAATTGTGCGTTATCGTAATAAATAGTTTGAATTAATTGTAAAATGAGACAGAATGCACTATCCAACGCTAGTGCTTGCTAAATATTAAACTGTCTAGACATATTCCGGTAATTATCAAACTTTTATAATATTTTGATTCATATAAAATGTTTGTTTGATTGATTGATTGGGGTTTAACGCCACGTTCAACAATATTTCAGTCATATCGCGGTGGTCAGTTTTACTGGTGAATGAAGCCGGGGTGCCTGGAGAAAAACAAATACCTTGGCAGGTAATTGGCAAATCTAACGAGTTAAACGAAACCTAAAGTTGTATAATACAAAGTCAAGCTCCAAATCACGCGGTATAGGTGATAGGCTACAGTGACATGTACAGGTAAGTTTAAATCATCTACCTAGACCTCTCGGCCATCCAGTCCCTCAATATGAAATGTGCAATGAATGTCAATCAAATGGAAGGGAAAACTGCACCGCAAGAGAAATGAAAATTATATAAAAAAATCGCATTTCTTTATGGGTTTAAATTACTTTTACGCTTTAAACATCGGATATAATTATAGTATTTTACAGGGGCGGACTAAGGGTAACTTTCTCCTTTCCCGCTCTAACACTCTCCTTTCTCCCACCCCTCCTCTCCTTTCCCATGCTCCTTCTCTCCCTTCTCTCACCTCTCCTTTCCTTCTTCACTGTATCCTTTACCATGTCCGGCCTCTCAGAAAACAAAAAACCATTCCGTCGAAAATCGTTTTCACAAATATACATCGTTCCTCTTTTGGAACTATAATTCCGTGTTTTTACCATTTACGCCTATTTTCTGTTGTTTTATAGTATGTTATTATTTGTCCTTTTTTTGCTATGGTTTCGTTTGACTTTTGTCCATAAGAACTTTCCATTTCCGAATTTTGTTGCTCTTGTTGCCATATAGTTTATGCATTTTCAGGACAAGTAAACAAACAACAAATCATACAAGAGGCGGGAGTGGTGTTATGTTGGAGAATATTTTTCTTACAAAATGACAAATTGTGACTGTTTGAGTAGGGGCGGGACTTTTTTCCGCATACGGACCCTCCTTACGAGCTCTTAAAAGGGCATCGTTTATGTACCAATAGTGTGGCATTCTTTTGCTCACCATTTATGGGCATCTGATCACACTCCTGTTTTGATTCCAAGCCTTTGTCCTCCCGTTTTCGTTTTTCCTTTTAGTATCTTTCAAATTTGTATTGTTTCTTTGAACTGTTCAGTTTGATCTCTCACGTTGGTAATCTACACTGGACTAAACACGCGGAACGGCGATAACGTGCACGTCAGATTAGATGGTTAAGAATTTTTACATCACGCCATAGCAAAAAACATCCTCTTAGGTGCGATTCTACCTCCTGGCGGAGTAAACGAGTAGTAGCCCATTTCTTAAAAATAGGTTTTCTCGGTGTGGTTGAGTATGTATACATCCCGGCCAACCAACCAAGGCCCCTTTTGCAGAATTATGCCTGCAGACGGAGGAACTGAAGGGTATATTTTATACCCTGGCCCAGCATGGCGAGTGAATCAAAGAAAAGTAAACCTACATATTTTCAGAATACAAGAAGGACGGTAAAACTGATTTGCTCGTCAACAATGCAAAAAGGAAACCAGTCACACAATGAAAACAAGAACGATAACTAAACACAACACGAACCCTACCAAAAAAGAAAAAAAAAAAAAACTACATTGTGTGTCTTGACTTAAGTTTCAATAAAAATCAATTTCATGAGTGTTATTTACATAAGTGCGTTGTATAGTAATTAGTATATGGTCACAACATTTTTTAAGACAGTCGACGTATTTCAGTAAATTTGGCAAATGCATAATTGTTGCTTTGTGTCTTATTCTATATACTTCAAATTAGTTTTCTTTCTGTTAGAGTTTATATTATTTTTCTGGTATCATATCATTTTATAAATAAAAAAAAACAAACTAAAAGAAAGATTTGGTTACATTTTACCATATTTTGGTATATTATACAATAACTTGGATGACTGAAAATATATTCTAATAATTGACAACACATCCGGTATCATTTGATTTCTTAATTGACCAAAATTAACCTCTTTAACATATCCGTTGAACGATTTAAGAAAGTGGTCAAGCGGAGCAAAAATAATCAAAAATAAATTAGAATTAAAATCTTATCCAAAAGCTTCTTGTATGCAGTACTGACTATAAGTATTAAGTATGTCAGAACCTCCCACCGTTTGTTTCAGACACCAGACAATGATGAAGAAGTTAGCATCATAGACAAAGTACCGAAAACTGCATCGGCAATACCAGCAAAACCAACAAATCTATTAGTAGCGGCGTTTTTTGTTACTGTATTCTTCAACTATGCACTGGGATTACTTTCTTACCACTTCACAGGTATGCCTATGTTGTTTTATTGTAGAATTGTCTTCATTTAATTCTTTAAATAAATGTGTATTCAATATAAAATAGTTGTACTGTCCTACAATAAATCAACATCCGTTTAATTTTGACGTTAGACAGCTTTAAATGGACCGGCCGTGTCCGAACTGTTGACTGGTAGCCCAAATTTTATTTGTCGTGTTTCAGATGTTACAAGGAACCAGCAGCCGTTTAGGTATACAAAACAGTTATTAACTAGGTCCTCGAACAACAGCTTGACCCCAAGAATCGAATTGCTCCTCTTACCCTACTGTTTCGGGCAATAGTTTGGTCTTCGGATCCTAATCTAGTCATTAGTATTATACTATCACAAACTGAAGTTAAACATTATACAATTATAGCCTTTTGTAGAGTTTGATCTTTGATAAGTGTTTCTTGAAATCATTACAAAATTTAATCATATCATTGTTCAAGAAAACTTTTTGAATGATAACGAGTTTTTGAATTCTAAAATTCAAGAAAAAAATGTGAAATGACACATTTTACCACTAAAAAGTTCCAACATTATTTATTGTAAAATATCCTGATTGCTAACTTGATATTTAGCTGTTCGGTGTTATTACATCATGAACTTTATATTCATTTAGGTCCATGAATGTAACTAGAAATTTTGAAAGTTTGACTGATTTTCCTATTTTTGCCTCCTGCCTCCTATTGTGTCTGATGAAGGTAAATCAGAAAAGCCCTTATACTTTGTTAAGTTTTGCTTTAAAATATTTGTTATAAACGTATTTTATTGATTTCTTGATTTACAACATTTTTGTAATGTAGGTTGACGTGTGTTTCAACAGACTGTCGACATTCCAATGGGGACCAACTGTGCCCCCCTTTTCGCCGATGTTTTCCTTTATTCGTATGAAGTTAACCTCATACAGTGCTTTCTACAGAGAAAAGCGAAAAAGTTGGCTCAGTCTTTCAGTTTCACGTTCCGATATATAGATGATGTCCTTTCAATGAATAACTCTAAATTTGGTGACTATGTTGAACTCATCGATCCCATTTGAATTTCAAATCAAAGATACTACAGAAACAGAAAGTTCTGCTTCTTACCTAGACTCACACCTAGACATTGATAGTAAGGGCAGGTTAAAACACAACTTTACGACAAAAAAGATGATTTTGATTTTCCGATTGTAAACTTTCCGTTCATTTCTAGCAACATTCCAGCCGCACCTTCATACGAAGTATATATTTCTCAATTGATACGCTACCTCAGGGCTTATGCTTCCTATCAGGATTTTATTGATAGATGGTTGCAGCTGAAAAGAAAGCTACTGAGCCAAGGGTTTCTCAGAGAAAAACTAGAGTCATCACTCCTCAAGTTTTTGTCGTCAACATGATTTAGTTGACCGGTACGAAATATACATTTCACAGATGACAATGTATATCTTGCGACTCTCATGAATACAAATCCGTTCCTATACCGGTTGTGACTAACATCGATTGTGTGACTATACACCGGCTTTGACAACTGACTAACACGACGGGTGCCATTTGTGGAGCAGGATTTGCTTACCCTTCTGGAGCACCTGAACTCACCCTGGTCTTTGTAGGGTTCCTGTTTCTCCAGCTTTTAGTTTTCAGTGTGGTGTTGTGTGTTCAATGTTTGTCTTTCGTTTAATTTCGTTGGCCGTGGTCTTGTCTGTCTTCCAACTTAACGCTTTCTGTCTGCCCATTTTGTATCATCAAATTCCTATATTCAATATGCAGGTGCGGCTGAAATGATGCTAAACTTTAACAAAGAAAATTAAAGTTATCTCACTTGCAAAGTTTTGTTTTTACCCAATCAGCACTTACTGTCAAATTCTAGATGTAAGTCTTAAGTATGAAGCTGATATTTTCTGTGTCTGACCTGTTCTTCAATGGTCTTGTCTGTCTTCCGACTTAACGTTTTCTGTCTGCCCATTTGGTATCTTCGAATTCCTACATTCAACATGCATGTGCGGCTGAAATGATACTATACTTTAACAAATAAGATTAAAGTTATCTCACCTGTAAAGGTTTGTTTTTACCCGATCAGCACTTACTGTCAAATTCTAGATGTAAGTCTTAAGTATAAAGCAGATGTTTTCTGTATTTGACGTATTCTTGCTTTCAAGTTTTTTATGCGGTCAACACTAAAAGAAATGAAAGAAAATCATTTACTTGGTACCAAAAACAAACGATAGAACATTTCCTCTTTTCTGTTAAGTCAGTTTAATCCAAACAAAGGAATAAAACGGGCGAGAACGGCTGCACAGTTGGTTTATATTGGAATGTCGACAGTCTGTGGAAACACACTTCCACCAAACGCTACGAAAATACCGCAATCAAGAAATTTGACACTTTGCAAATGTCGTCTTGAGAGAACTTTTGATTGGATTCAAAGTATTAGAACCAAATCGTGGTTATTCCATCGCTTAGATTGTTCGAAATTCGCGCATGACCCATGGTACTTCAGGAAACGTAACAAATTAAACAAAATATGGCGATATATTAAACGGTACAATCAAGGTGGAATTAAAACTCGATTTAAACGTCATAGACTTTTTTCATTAGTTTAACAATGTTTTAATGGTATAATGCTTATTAAATGTATCAACTTCAAGGATTTCCTTAGTGTGAGCCTTTTATTTGAATTGATTTTTTTGTTTGCCATTTAAGCTTCTGTGTCAGTTAGAAAAAACATATAATAACACAATTTTATTATTATAATTTTAATTCTTCACTGCACAACTGGTATCTTCAGAACTACACAATGTCGTTGCGAAAATCTTCATTCTTGTTGGTATTGTGATAGGGTTGGGCACATTCGCCATTGCATTTTCACTATACTTCACTGTAAAAATTGTACTTTTTTGGATAAAACTAGTTCCATGAACATTGACAACCTAAATCAATCATAAAACAACAGAAACAATACTGAATTTAAAACACGATGTACTTCGAAAACGTTATTTCAGTTGTTGATTACAAAAACAAAATGTTGTAAATTATGACATCACAATGAGTTTTCCTTTGAAGTCTCTACACTTAGGATCAATCATAGAATTTATATTTTGCAGAATCTTGGTTGGCCTACAATTCATACGATGCGGAATCACATCAACTCCTTTCGGGAAATATCGCGTTACTCGAATACTTTCGGCTTTTACAACGGCTCCTTAAATATTATCGTCATACTTTAGGGATCACTTTAGATATCAAAGTATATTGCCGTGTGTAAAGGAACAAAGTTGCGTTGTAGCATCAAAAAGACCTATTCCCCTTGAAAAGATACGAATGTAAGGCAGGAATACATATCTGCCTATGAAAATACTAAATTTTCATCATTAGTACGTTGAATACGAAAACATACAATTTTAAGAAGATAATATCAGTTTTAGTCGCAATATTGGTAGAACGCCTCCTTCACGTTAATGGCACCGACTCCTTGTAATTTTTTAATAGAAACGGATCATTTTCATCAATGTTTGTTGTCGTAAAGGTTTTGAAACTATTTTTACTATTTTTATACGGAGCAAATGTTTTTCTTCAAATTTTAACATTACGCTTTATGGTAAAAAATATGCTTCAGAATAGAATATTTCCCTTTCTTAACGGCTTTTATCACTATAATGGTAGGTAATATATGACTAAGCATGGCCCAAGAGATCAAAGTCGTGTCTAACAGCGAAAAAACTGAGGGAGAAATTCAGTCATCAGCAATGACAATTTTTGATAGTTTTACACATTGGTCTTCTAGACTTTTTACAATAAACAGAGAAATATAATTTGCTCTGAATTGATAACTTTGACTGAAGATGAAGAATAAAATATAAATTAAATAAAACGAAACTTAAAAGAGAAGCTAGGAGTTCCTAAACCAAAACGACCCATACATGGACCCTTTTGTATACTTGCTAACTCTTAAGTCGAAATTCTGATATTCACGGAAAAAACAACCTTACGTAGAAAAGTTGTCGGGAAATGGTAACTTGAGGATCCTAGGAGCCTGAAATCGCTCACCTGTCTCAAACAGCCTTGTATTTAAACTTTGTGCAGATACCCTAAGAAACAATCATACAAAGTTATTTTTAAATCCATTCAGTAGTTTCAAAGGATAAGATTTCAAAACTTCACTTCAAAATTAGCAAAAAATTTGCAGAAAAGGGGAATTGCTCCAACAAGAGTTAAGAAACTTCCTTAAAATTTCACCACAGATAGATTCATCATGCTGAACACTTTTAGTCAAAATTTGGCTAAAGTTTACGGTTTTTTAGATATATGCGAAAATCTATGGTCAGACCCCTATGTTATATTTTTAGTAAAGGCAGCCATGTTTTTCAGCAGATCAAAAATCGAAGCACAAACTTTTTGCAGAATACCCGAAGCATACAAGTTTTGTTATTTAAGTCCATTCAGTAGTTTTAGAGGAGAAGATTTTTAAATCTTTAACTTAAAAATTAGCTAAAAAACACCTAAAAAGGGCCACAACTCTTACAAGAGATAAGAGATTTCCACACAAAAATTCACCACAGATAGACTTCATCATGCTGAACACTTTTTCCCAATGTCAGAATTTGGCTAATGTTAACGGTTTTTGAGATATTTGCGAAAATCTTTGCTCAGACTCCTATTTTTAGTATTGCAGCCATGTTTTTCAACGGATCAAAAATCTTAGCACAAACTTTGAGCAGAATACCCTTAGTAACAATCAAACAAAGATGCATCCAAATCAATTCAAAAGTTTCAGAGGAGAAGATTTTTTTCTAAATGTTAAAACGACGACGACGGACGCCAAGTAACGGTAATAGATCACATGGACTTCGGCCAGGTGAGCTAAAAATGGAAAGAAAAAGGTTCGAGAATACATAGAAAATATCAGCTAAATGACGAGGGTCGTTAAGGCCCATTTTTGGCCAAAGAATTTGGCTAAAAATGAAATATGGCGAATATCTATTATTTTATATATTTGTATTGAATAATATAAATTTTCTATAAAAAGAAAATCCAAGAGAAGTTTTAGTTTAATTAGTTCTGCAATTGTCACATGACACATAGAAAACGCTTTAAATGTAAAAATACCAAGAAATTAGTTAATTTGATACAATATTTGATACTATTTTGTCGATTTTAATATAGATCGCCCAAAAACATCACTTTGCACAATTAAAGATCTATCAAATACAAATGTTCAGTTGAAAAAGCTTCGCGATGTTTTTGTTCGGTCATGTCTATTTTGAACAAAACAGCACCAAAAATTGAGTATTTTTACCGAAAATGTAAAATTATTGTCAAAATAGTCAAATATACCCTTTCATTTTGTCGAAATGACGAAAAGTATACAAGAAAAAGTAATGAATTATTA
>JAULBM010318855.1:0-13660 GCA_032357055.1 Geukensia granosissima | reverse complement strand
ATAAAAGTTCCTCCAAGCATTTTTTGTAAAATTTACCATTTTTTGTATAAAAAGGTCAAAGGGTTTATAAATAAGATTTTGCAGGAGCTGTGAAATTTTTATTTTTTGTCCAATTTTGATGGGTTTTTTGCATTTGATTCCTCTCAATGAGTGCTTTCAGTAGTATGTCAACAGATTTTCTCTATCTTTTACTGTTTTCGAATTAAAAGGGGTCAAAGTAGAGGGGGAGGGGGAACGCAATTTTGTATAATATGGAATAATTTTATTTTAAATCCGATTTTGATGGATTTTTTTCTAAATGATTCCTCATAAAAAATGCAACAAAAGTTCCTCCAAGCATTTTTTGTAGCTTTTTCAGATTTTTGTATAAAAGGGATCAAAGAATGTGATTTGGCAGGAGCTGAGAAATTTTTATTTTTCATCTGATTTAGATGTTTTTTTTTCAGTTGATTCCTCTCAATGAGAGCTGTCAGCAATATGTCAACATATTTTCTCTATCTTTTACTGTTTTCAAGTTAAAAGGGGTCAAAGTTGTGGGGGGAGGGGAATTCAATTTCGTATAATACGAAATTTTTTTATGTTTAATACCATTTTGAAGGTTTTTTCCAAATGATTCCTTATGAAAAAATTATCAAAGTGGCACCAGTTTTGAGGATAATATAAGTCAAGATGATCTTTTATCCAGTCCTATCACTGTGTCCAGCACTTTACTGTGTCCAACAAAATACTGCGTCTACACTTACTCAAAGGGTCTTTTGTTCACCTTTCACATTTCAATGTGCTGCGGTCGTATCATGCTGGGCTAGCGAAGCACCTCTGTTGTTGATAGTTTGATAAGTTTACATGGTGATCATATGATAAGTTTATATGGTGGTCATATAATAAGTTTATATCTGCCACATGAACATTAACATGTGTACTTCTACAGTTAAACAAGACATACTGTAAGCAAGACTCACAAATACCCTGGCTCCCCATGGGTAATCAGCCCTTTGAATGAGTTGAGATGAATTGCCTTCCTATATGAATATCTAAATTGTGTCTTAGGTTCATGTAAAGTTTCACTGAACTGTGAAGGAGGAGATGTTCTTACAAGGGATGTGGACAGATGGATAAACAGACAGACAGGGTGATTCCTATATACCCCAAACTGTCTAAAAAATAGAATAAGGAAAAAATCCAGAATACATGTAACTCAAAATACCAACTATAGTATGTCTAGTCTTAGAATAGTTATATTTCCCTCTCATAGTACAAAAAATAAGCTTCCTCTACACAAACATCTGGTGTAATTGGAACATCATCTAAAACATAAAAAAGCTTCTTATCAACCAGGAACACATGTAAAAACAAACAGCAAATGAACATGTACCTTTTAACTGTTGTTACTGTTAAAAAAGAACAAATGAAAATGAACACTGAACTGTTTTTAATGTTAAAAAAGAATGAGTGAACATGTCTCATTGAACCATTTTCATTGTAAAAAAAATTCTTCTGCACAATAGCACATGTCATGGAACCATTGTTACAGTTAAATAACGTCCTATTCACCCTATCCTCCGCACAACGGCACCTGTTATACAATCAATTTCACTAAAAAATTCTCGGCACCAGGGCACCTGTTATAGAATCATTGTCTCTAAGAAAAAAATTCTTGGCACCAGGGCACCTGTTATAGAATCATTGTTCTAAGAGAAAAAAATTCCTGGCACAAGGTACCTGTTATAGAATCATTGTCACTGTTATTGGCACCAAGGCACCTAATATAGAATCATTGTCACTGTTATTGGCACCAGGGCACCTGTCATAGAATCATTGGCACCAGGGCACCTAATACAGAATACTTGTCACTGTTATTGGCACCAGGGCACCTGTTATAGAATCATTGGCACCAGGGCACCTAATATAGAATACTTGTCACTGTTATTGGCACCAAGGCACCTAATATAGAATCATTGTCACTGTTATTGGCACCAGGGCACCTGTTATAGAATCACTGGCACCAGGGCATCTAATATAGAATCATTGTCACTGCTATTGGCACCAGGGCACCTGTTATAGAATCATTGGCACCAGGGCACCTAAGATAGAATCATTGTCACTGTTATTGGCACCAAGGCACCTGTTATAGAATCATTGTCACTGTTTTTGGCACCAGGACACCTGTTATAGAATCATTGTCACTGTTATTGGCACCAGGACACCTGTTATAGAATCATTGTCACTGTTATTGGCACATGACCACCTGTTATAGAATCATTGTCACTGTTATTAGCACATGAGCACCTGTTATAGAAACATTGTCACTGTTATTGGCACCAGGACACCTGTTATAGAATCATTGACACGGTTTTTCCACCAGGGCACCTGTTATAGAATCATTGTAACTGTAAGAAAACGAATTCTTCACACCAGGGTACCTTCTATAGAATCATTGTCACAGTAAGAAAAAATTCCTTGGAACCAGGTCACTTATTATAGAATCATTGTCACAGAAAAAAAATCTTTGTTTTTGTGTATATATATTAAAATTAGCTCATGATTTAACCTCTTGAAAAATTGTTGGTACTGCAAAACTCAAGTGGAGTCACTGAGAGTAAAAGTGACCCAATGCTACACATCTGGATTGAATCCATGGCCATATCTTTCATACTGGGAACAAATTCAAAACGAGTTGCTGAGGAAGGGAACTATCATTATGCGAGTTATGTAAGAAATTTAGCTTGGTGCAAAATTTAGCCATGCAGTTACTAATGCATAATTCTCATTGTTATAAATTCAATTAAACTGCACATGTCAAAAATGTTACCAGCATTCCAAAGAATATGCTTCATAATGACATTAAAAGGCGAAAGCTACACCTGACATTTGTTTTTTCTTCGTTTGTTTATTGTTTAACTATTTTATCGTTATGAAAAATATCGCAATCGTATGGAATAAAACAAATTGCAACGAGCTTAAGACGTGTTTATTATTATTTTTTTTTTGCATCTTTAAATTGGAAAAAACATGTCCTTTTTCAGAGTCGTTGTAAGGAAAATTTACTGACATAACGATTTAAATCATGTTCTCCCTTTAGTGTCTTTCTGTGGCCTCATACAAAAATATGCTTAACATAATTCTCTATCCAATCTGAGGTGAAGGACTTGAATGTTTGTATGAAACACCGGTATTGCCATGCATATGGGTTTTCAAGCATGAAAATAAAAATAGAAACAATCTTATTTCTTCAGATTTAATGAGCCATGCCGATAACTTCTTGTCAAAAATCAGCACCTGGGCTGGTAAAAGTGGTGGCTAGACTTCATGACTGAAAGTTTCATATTGTCAATGTGCAAATATGTTGATGTGTAAATTTGATTTTTAAAAATTACGGAGATGCTTCAAACTGTACTGCAGTATTTGACTTCCTTTTTCGAATAGGTTTCATATATAAACATGATTCTATTTCACCGTTTCTTCAAATGACACAGTAACAAGATTTCGAATCAAATAAAACTGAAAAGACCAAAATCAGTTTGTTGTCCATTATGGCTTTTGATTGACTGAAACATGATTTTGATTCACTGAATCTTCATTCTAAAACATGCTTCAGATTCAGGTTAAAGAAACGCACCCCAGGTTTTCATTTTGCAATCATTGTGTCAGTTAACATGATTTGCATATTGATACATAAAACGAAAATTTCCCAGAAACAACTATATATATATCTTCTTATTGAATTGAATTGATTCATTTTATGTAATACAAAATATATGTCCGCAAATAAAGTGTTTAATACATGTGTATACTGACCAAATTTCTTTAAAGGAAAGAATATGGAATATATACCAGAAAGACACGATTCACAGTTACATACATTTATAACTAACATTCAAAAGCCAAATTTAACTGCATAGTCATAGTTTGTATACTTCCTGAGAAATTAATAAATCTTTATGATTTATCATACAAGATAGACAACGGTAACACTATATGCCCATCTTCTTTCATTGTGGGCATTAAAAAGGCTTCCTATGCAACCTAGCCAACTAGCATAATCACAATAAAAAACTTTCTCTGCACCACCCGAATAAAATCTTCTTTGCCTTTGCACTTGGGGTACCTGTCTTGAGACCGTTGTCAAAGAAAAAAGGACACATGTGATAAGCTATTTTCACAGTAAAATAAGTTTCTCTTGCACAAGAAAACCTGACATGGTTCTTCTGGTAAAGTAAAAAAGCTTATTTATCAGGAGCACCTGCCATGGGAATAGTGTGAATGTAAAAATGTATATTTTGCAAAAAGTTTACGTGTCATGTAACAGCAAAGGATCATTTATGAATCATTGTCGCCCGCAATAAGGGAATTAATTTATTATAACAATAAATACGTTACCCTTCTAAACTTAGATATATTCCATTTACTTGCAGTCTGAACGGGAAAAGTACCAAAATAAAAGAAACAAACATTACCCCTTCGACAACCTCATAGATTATAACATTGCGCAAGTGCACCTAAAACCACCATCATTCTTTTTCCGGTTTTCAACCATTGCAGTCGTGTTTTTAGGAGAGAAATTTTGAGAAAAAGTTTGCTTTAAGCTGTTTTTTCATATAATTTATTTTATATCAGCTTAATTCAGGTAATATCATGTCCACAGACAATAATAATAACAACAACAAGCAGTTTGTTGGTCTGAATATTCGCCGTGGAAACTTTCAACTTGTGATGAAGAGTTTGAATTGCTTTCGTGCGTAGCATTTAGTGACAGTTTGCATTATAATTTAAAAATAGGGGTGTATCGTCTATTGCTGGTGTCTTTACTGACCCTAGTACTATTGCCACGTGGTCTTCTGCAGTGCCTATTCCTAGTGTCACCCATACAGCCACTTGACCAAGTGAGTCCTGTCGCCATTCGGTTCCTGTCTCCAGGGTTGTTCAACAGGTTCTTTGCTAGTGATCAAACCTATGGATGGTCTTCATTCGTCTCAAGCCAGTTATTATAAATCTGAAAAAACCTCAGGCTGGTGACTTACGTGTTGGAGACATCTGAACATTTTCTTTCGGCAGTTGACTCCATTCTGAAAGACAAATGTGATGAGTTCAATGAACTCAAGTCTTTTCTTTTCTAGGTCGACTGGTGTCTTGGGGCTTCGCAGAAGCTAATTTTTGGCACTCTTGCTAATTTTAACCTTAGCAAGGAGACAAGATGTACTGGATAAGTCGACTATCCCTGAGGGACATTGAGGGCAATTGCTCTTTTCACCTTTAATTGAAGACAAACTTTTTGGTCTACCTCTGGATAAGCTTCAGGATGAAATCCGAAAAGCTCCCAAGACAGTTAAAGTCGATGTTAATGTTTCTGATGGGTAGATTAATATTAATTTCCAGACTTCACAGAAGACTGCTTCTCAGGTTCCTGGAAATTCTCATACTTCTAAGAGAAGAATTTTTTATGGCAAGGGTCCTTCCTCTCCATCTTCTGATTCAGTACCTAAGAAGCTTAAGCTGGTCAAAGTTAAGAAGCAGACTAAGTGACGTGCTATCCCACCGAGGTTCTCCCCCATGCTCCAAGAGGAACTCTTTCCTACTCAATTTTCTCTTCTTCCTGTGGAAGACAGGTTATCTTACTGTCTTCACCACTGGTGTAAAATCACCAGTCTTCACCACTGGTGTAAAATCACCAAACACAAGTGGGTTCTTTCTGTTATTCGGGAGGGGGAAATGAAAATTCAGTTTCTGGAACATTCACTTTTGTCTTCAGTTCCTTTAGATCTGTGCTGGAGCAGCGATTCTCAGAAGAATGTTCTTCTTCATGAAGAAGTTTTGAGCCTTCTTCAGAAAGGTGTTTTAGAGAAAGTTTTGCCACCATTCGGTCTAGGTCTTATTCCCGTCTTTTTCTAGTACCCCAAAAAGAATGGAAAAATGTGTCCAGTCCTAGATCTTTCCTTTCTGAATCGTCATCTGTTGGTATCTCATTTCAAAATTGAAACCAACAGGATGATCAGGACTTCTATTCATGCAGGGATGTGGACCAATTCCTTGGATTTAACGGACGCTTTCTTTCATATTTCCATTGCTCCAGCTTTTCGAACAATCTCCGTTTTGTTTGTAAGTGCAAGGTTTACGCTATCATGGCCATGCCTTTCGGCCTAGCGACTGTCTCTCTAGTCTTCACCAGAGTTTTTCAGTCGGTGATACTTTTCTTAATTTTCACTCACTCTTATCTAGACGATTCTCTGAAAAAAAATTATTCAGTTTTTCTTCTGAAAGAGCATACTAATCCGTCTTCTTCAGAGATTGGGGTTCCTCATTTCCTTGAAGATATCAGAAATTATTCCCAGTCAGGATTTCATTTTTCTAGGGGAACATTTTCTGACTGATTTGGGTCTAGTTATCCCCACTGTGGAAAAGCAAGAGAAACTAGTTTCCATGATTCAATCATTTTCTCAGATTTCTGTGTCACCTCGTCAGTTTCTTCAGCTGATAGGTTTTCTGATCTCTGTCATGGATTTGATTCCGTTAGGTCGGCTCCATATTCGTTCCATTTAGTTGTACCTTTGGGAATTTTGGTTTCCAGCTTTTCAATGGTGTGAAGCTCCTATACCAGTTCTACCCAGGTTGACCCCTCATCTTCAATGTTGGTTACAGGACGAAAATCTTCTGAAAGGTTCTCTTTTGGATGCTCCAGCACCAACTATGACCCTTTAAACAGATGCCTCTTTGACAGGCTGGGGAGCCTTCCTAGAAGGCAAAACAGCTTCAGGTCTTTGGTCATCAATTGGATGAACATATCAATCTTTTAGAGATGAGGCCAGTGTTGCTTGCTTTGAAGGATTTTCAGTCTCAAATTCAGGGTCAATCTGTGTTGGTAGCTACGGACAATTCAATAGTGGTAGTTAATCTTCAGAATCAGGGAGGAACTCATTCCTGGTCACTGTCTCTTCTGGCCAAAGAAGTTTTTCTTCTCTTCAAGAAACTTCAGGTGGTTCTTTGGAATCGTCCTTTGATACACCCTTTTGCCACCAGTCTGAATCACAAATTAGGGACTTATTTTTCTTCAATTCCGGATCAGAATGCCCTGTTAATAGATGCTATGACTATTTCTGTTAAAGTGATGTTTTCTTACCCGTTCCTTCCGTTTCGTCTTCTGCCGAAAATCTTGTACAAGGTCGCTCAGGATTGCTGCAAGACCATTCTTATTACTCCAGCTTGGCCTCGGCAGTCATGGTTTCCAGATCTGCTTCAACTGTGTTGTTTTCCACCTCTACAGCTTCCACTTCGACGAGATCTTCTTTCTCAGGCCAAAGGCAGAAAACTTCATCAAGGTCTGGAGAGTCTACATCTGCAAGCTTGGCTCTTGTCGGGTCATCTCTCAGACAGGAAGGATTTTCTGAGGGACTTCCAAACGCATCTCAGGAGCAGTAAGTACTTTAATTGGAGCAATTTATGACTCCAAGTGCTTCATCTTCTGTTCTTGGTGTTGTTCAAGGGAAATTAATCCTATCTCAGTCAATGTCCAGCAGTTAGCTGAGCTTTTTCTTTTTTTTTTCTTTTCGGAGCAAAGGGATTTGCTTCATATATCATTAAATGTTATAGGTCTGCCATTGCCAGAATTATTGCCTTATCTGGAGGTTGTGATTTTGGTTCAAACGAGTTTTTATCTCTTTTGATAAAAAATTTAGTTTGGAGTGTTCTCTTCAGAGGCGTTTAGTACCATCTTGGGATTTGAGCCTGGTTTTAAAAGTGCTTCAATTTCCCCCTTTTGAATCGTTAGAGTTTGTACCGTTTAAACATTTAACTCTTAAATGTTGTTACCTCCTAGCTTTAAAATTGGTAATTTTGTATTTTGGCTTCAGGTCGTAGAAGAAGTGAATGGCATGCTTCGTCAGTATCCAGTTCATGTCCTCGTGTGGCTGGAGATAAATCTCTAAGTTACCACGTTAACTGATCCAGTTTTCCTAGCCAAACATCAGCTTCCTGATAAGATTTCGGAGGTCATTTCCATCCCTGCCCTTCCTCCTTCATCAGTCAATTCCCGTCTTTGTCCAGTTCGTTCTCTTTTAGAGTACCTGGCTGTCTCAGCTACTCGGAGATCAAGTTCTAGTTCTAGGCTGTTTGTTCCCATTTAGAACGGTATCTCTTATATATTGGCCAAAACAATTTCTTTCAGAATTGTTCAAACAGTGAAATTTGCTTTTACTTTTTATCCTGAAATCAAAGGCTCATGAAGTAAGGCCTCTAGCTTCTTCTTGGAATATCTTAAATTCCTCCTGTATGTCGGAAATTTTATCCCCATGATTTTGGCGGTCTTATAGTACCGTTTAAAAGTTTTATTTACGTTCCATGTCCCAGCATTCTGACATCCTCTATTCTTTGGGACCTCTGGTTTCTGCTCAAAAGTGTATAATACACATTCGAGAAATCAAAAGATTGTATTTCCTCCTCAGGTTTCCTTGTTAACTATAAGGGGCTTCAGCTCCTCGTTACATTCTGAGTATATCTTAATTTAGAAAGGTAACGTATTTATTATAATAATATTAATTTTGAATTAAAATTAAATTTTGTAAAATAAGTACTTCATAAATATATTCACAATAATTATTTGGGGTGAATGAGAGCTTTTCACAATTAGTAATATTTCACCCTTGTTAAAGGCCTTGTGGAGACCTTTAGATTTGTAAATTACAATTTTCCTGTGGTTGGAGTGCAGTTTTAAAAACATTTACCACATATCTTTTCGTTTTCAAATGGAAATGTCGAAAAAATTGATATGGTATGATTGTCCATGATAAAGCCATCCAAAACGTGTAAATATCAATTTTCTATAATGGACACATGTTCACACACTAGGTAAACTGTAAAAGATCCTGAAATAAAATGTGATGATATTCAAATATAACAACTATCGGTCAAAAAAGTAAACAATGCAAAACAAGTAACACTTAAACATAAAAACAACGACACCCACTGGATTACTGGTTCCTGGCTTGGGACAGACAAATAAAGTATGTGGCGGTGTAACACAAGTACTCAACCCCATTACATTGGACAGTGTAAGAACAAAAAGACATTAAAACTACACTATATTAAAAACCAACTGTAAACTTTCGATACATAGTACGCAGACAATAAGAAATAAAACTAGAAACAAAAAATGTACCGAAATTCAAATAGTACTTGCAGTTTCTAACAGCAAGTTCAAAATCCAAACAAAGTTGCTAACAAATCTCGTCCTCTCAAGCTTCGACATCAATTTAACAAGTCCGGTTGTAATAATTGTAAAAATATCATTAATAATCAAAGAAAATTAAGTGTTTTGCAAGTGCCAAAATTCAAAAAAGTATCGACAGCATTTAAGACATAAATTTCCCAAAATAATGATTGGAATTAGCTTTGCTGTAAATTATTGGGCAGACAGTCCATGTTGATACCAAAGAAGACATTATTTAAAGATCTAAAAAAGTGTTATAAAGATAATTTTATGTGTACGTTTTTTCAAATTAATGACAAGTACTAATTGGTTGTGTTTAAATTTACCAGCTTTATTTACTACATTTCCATAAAAGTTTGGGTGTAATATATCGTATTTGATCAATTTTCTGACGGTGCAACCAAACTTTTAATTATATCTTTATATTCTTGATATTTAAAAAATGAAAGGAAATATAAAGATACAAGTACAATTACCCATGCTGTTTCCAGGTTAGAGCGCATGATAAAAGAACTAATAACTTATGCGTTTGTTCCTGCAGATAAAGCAGTCAATGATATCGTAGTTGTATTTCGATAGTATTATACAGATGCCCCAACACTTTTCAAGGTGGGATACCTAACTAGATTATTTCCACCAATGTCTTGTGTGCCTGTCCCAAGTCAGGAATTGTGGTTATAGGGTTGTCTTTGTGTTATGTTTTGTTTAAATGTTATGTACAATTTTGATAAAATTCCGGTATGATCAGTATTTTTCGGAATTGAAACTATTAAATCTTTGAATACGGTTTTATTGGTACCAATAAAGCTTTCTTTTAAATAGCTTGGAATGGAACTACTTAACAGTTTTTAAAAATTATTTTTATAATTTTTTTTCCTTCTTCCTGTAAATAATATTTACATAAGCATTTGCACAACCCCATGTTTTCTTTGATTCTTTAACTTCTAGTGATACTTAATCACGTAATTAAATTGGATGTGTTCTGATTGATGCCAGGGTTAAATAATCAGTTGCTTTTGGGTTTTTTCACTAGCAAACAGAAACTGCGAGAACTATTTCGAGGTCGGTAATTATGTTGTATTACATAATACTGGTCATTGTATTTTTTTATCGATCTCAAGTGTTAAATCCATTTCCACTTCCAAATGTCCAAGGTTGGGGGTTAGCGCTCACAAAATAGTGTTTTATTTTGCTTTTTTTTAAATCCTGCAAAGATACTGTGGAATATACAAGTAGTTTTAACCATCTACCTGTACATATAGGCGTTCGAGTGATCCAGCCATGCAGGTACAATTACCAATTACACGTGGTTGTTGTCTACCATGACCGCCATTTCTAGGTTATCGAATTTGCTTTCTGTTTTTGATGAAGTTTTACTCTAATATGATAAATGTTAGCTATTGATAATCGTATTTTCTCTAGTTGTTATGCGGTTTCACTTCATTCGACCAATTTAAATAAGTTATTATCAACCCGTGTGCAATGATTATCAACGCCACACGCAGTTTAGCGGACTTTGATTAGCGACGTCAGTATTCAGCTTGGGATTTTACATAATATTCTTGACTAGTCCATTGAAGAATCAGAAAAAAACATTACATTGTTAAAACATTATTTATCTTAGTTAAACCTTTAAATTTCTAGACAAGGTCGATCGAATGCGAACAAGAGGCTCAGAATGCTTAGTCTGTACCGCTCGCTGAAGTTGGGCTAATCAGAACAAATATTAAGTGGTTAATATTGGTCATGATTGTTGTTTAATTTTATAAAGGGCTATGCACAGATGTTTAGAAGCTTCTTGTCAAATATTGTTCCATTCGGCCAAGCGGTTTTGTATCTTCTAAATATATTTTCGGGTATGGTGTTGGAAAAATACAACATTGTCATTCTTCAAATTCCCTGAGTGTTATCTTTCCGTCTTTAACTGTATATTTCATTTGTCCCGGGAGTGTAACTAGAAATTCACAAAGTTAGTTCTGTTTTTGGCCCCGAGCGTCTTTCCAGAAACAGAGCGTTTCACACAGGATTGAATATTTTTTATAAACGTATGTTGAGCCAACTTTATATAACAATACCTGTGAAGGGTTACATTAGGCAAGACCGGAAATATGTAATTAAAGATTGAGAAAACCCAACAAAGATGCAAAAAGAACCGAAACACAAATTCTAAATACCCGTTGACAAGAGAAAACAAAAGGACAACGAAGGGCCAGAAAAACAAGGAAAAGTCGACAGAAATGAATCGAATACATGAACAAGACGGATTTATATAATGCAATTTTAAGAGAGACACGATACCTGCAACAACATACGTTATGAATTTTATTTGCGAAATAAAACTATGTAATATACATATAAACATCTTAATAAACACATCCAACTGCGGTTATTTTTACATCATTGTGTGGATGCTTATGAGTAAATATGTTATAACATTAATACATGTACATAAATATTTATGTAATTACTTAATAATATTGAAAATAACATGCGAGACAAAACTAGCTCTTGATATAATTAAAATATTTGTAGCCGTTGGTCCCATACTTACTTAAATACATGATAATGGGTGTAAACCACTGAAACTGTGTGTATTTGCCATTGGGTAAAATTATTCATATGTATCACATAGAATGTAAAACTCAGGTAATTTATTAGCTCAAAGAGTTCTTTCTATGATTAAATGGTACCATTGAATAATTGAAAATGCTTTTTCATGGTCAATGCTTCCCTTTCTATCGTACCGCCAAGTACTAGGTGTGCATGGTGATCATAAAATTTGATGAAATAATTACAAAAAGGGTGTTTTATACCAACCTAAATTCCAAATTACCCCCACGAAAAGGCAAATATAGAAGGTAAGAGTTTTAAAAATACAATAAAAACAACTCAAGCTTGTGTCATATAGGTCATCAACCAAGTAATTAAAAACTTCATAAAATATAATGTACAGGAATATATAAAGATATCTTTTTAATTTATTGTGATATAATTTGATTAGCATTACCGTAGTTAGCATTATTTACTATGCAAAATGTTGGAAGTTTGATAAAGTCACTAATGAATATTATAAAAATAAATAATGAGCTTTAGAATACTAAAAATAATCAAAACAAAAAATAAATTTGTATCTTATACATGTGACTCTTTCTTTTCACATATCATTGAGGACTTTAGTCAGGCTTTGGCAGACTTGTCTTCCTCGACGTTGGGTCTTACAAACTACAAAGTGACTTAAAACAAGAACATATATACTGCTTCAATGCATAACGTCTTTACCTTTAGAATCAAAACTGCTACGATTTTTAATAACAGAATACTAAAATCATCTGATTTTTCTATCGTTTCAGGAAATCAACCGTAGATTGAATATGTTCACCCGTAGATACATCCAGAGCACTAACTTTGATCTCAGTCTCACCAAACTGCATCCTGGTTTGAATTTCACGCCTTTTCGGCATATTGTCGCTAGTACCAGATAGGTGTAGCGTTACAGTACCCACTCTATGGACCCCTGGATCGGTTATAAATTTTGGTTCCTTATCTTCACAACAATAAATGTTAATTTGGATTAATCTTTGGTCAACACGAGCAGGAGTGTAACTACGCAAAATCACATCACCAATTGTGATTGGCTGGTCAACAACAACATATTTATCAAATATATCTGTACACCAATCGATTTCTTGTCGAGATACCTTTTTCTCGATTGGGTGCTTTTTAGGGTTATATCTGTTCAGAACACCAACGCCATAGGTCAAAGGACATCTTCTTACGTTAACGATTGTTGGGTCAAGGCCAAAAAGAACAGCACCTGCAATGATATTAAATACACGTGTATGTAATTTTTCAAAACTTCATTAAATTCGCAGTTTCTGGCGACTCAAAAGAATTACTATATATATAACAAATTATACTTTAGTGGAATGCAAGTTTTACTGACAGAATATGAACATTTGTGATAGTAAATAAGACAATGGACACAATTAACAACAATGAACAGAATTAAAATATATTGTGTATACACTGCAAAAAGGTACTTAGAATTAAAATATTTTCCAAACACTTCAAATCTTAACCTTTTTAGGCTTTGTTTAGGAATTTTTAAATGTAATAGGATTTTAAATTCAGTCCATTTTGTATTAGTGCGATTGATCTGTATTCTAACCTTGCGTAGCATTTTCAGTAAAGGCCAACAAAGAGTTGTCAATTTTAGGTATATTATGTCATTTACGTATTCTATTCTGAAACATAATATGTCTTTTCAAAACACGATTTTGGGCATGAAATGGAAAATGGAAAATTTTCAAAAAAACCAAACAGATTAAAAAATGAAAGTAAAAATGGTATACTTGCATGCAAAGGAAATACGAACATAGCGTCTTTTAAGTAAAGTATATAACACAATTACCGAACAAATCAAAGTCCATAAGACATACGGCAAAATAGGTATCACACCACCGG
>JAULBM010318844.1:0-13661 GCA_032357055.1 Geukensia granosissima | reverse complement strand
TAGTAAGATTGACAATAGAGTAACATTTTTTACATTTTACAGACTTTATCATTGGTATTTTTATGCAAGATATTTTATTTTCACAATTCCTAGTGATCTATTCTATTCTTGTAAAGAACCTTTTTTGAAATAAAACCTTCTTCGTATTGAATACTCCTATCCGGTAAATAATTAATATAAATCAGTAATTTAGTACCTTTGGCAGTTAATAATTCTGCCTTCAAACTTACTGTTGCTATAATAAGTGCGTCTCTGCGATTTCAACAGGGGGCATTAAAGGAAATAAATAAACGTCAGAAGAAAAAGTTAACAGATGAAAACGAAGTGAAAACGATGAATAAATTAAATAACACTCACTTTCGAGATTTCGTCCTAACAAGAAAAAAAAACATCCCGGATGGAAAGTCGCCTTCCTTGTCTGCCCCTTTGGTATCTTCGAATTCCTTTTCCTTCCTAACAAAATCATCACTGGCAATAACCATAATTATAGGAGATGTTGCATGATTGTCCATGACACAGATACTAACCAAAATCAGTAGAATTTTAGCTTCTACAGGTTCCATAACATAACGGCAGCTGTAAAAGATCCCGAAATGTAAAATTCGAAACTATACATAAAACACGACAACCGACCAGATATATTGCAAAATTGATGAACAAATAATAATATATGACTAATTAAACAACGGCAACCACTGAACTACAGGCTTCGGACAGGAACATTAGTATGTGGCAGGGTAAAACCGGTTTGTGAGCGTTCTACCCTCCATCTAACCTTAGACAGTGGTGTGGCAAAAACCAATTAAAACACACTATAAAAATCAAATGAAATGGATTTAACACTGAAAACCAACAACAAATATAATTAAAGTAAATAAAACATACAACAAAAGTATCGATCACAAAAGAGTACTCGCATTACTCTCTGCTATTTAAAACAACAAAAGCAACCGATCAGTAAACCAAGTTTTACTATACCACGGTGTCAATTTTAACACGTCCAATCGGATTTAGTGTTTAAATATCATAATAAGTCAAAGTAAACATGGGTTGTCCCAACGCCAATATGAAAAATATATATATATAGACTGGCAGTAAAAAAATGTTATAACAAGTTTAAGCTGGTAAGTTCTGTTTTGAGCAATTAACAAACTCCAAACTAAAGTTGAGTGATTCATTATTTTGATAAAATATAACATAATTTTTTATACTTATATTTTCATAAAATATTTAGTTTTTATTCCATTCAACTTGTGCTATAAAAATCTCACACAATTTATAATGTTAATCATTTTTAGGATATTTAAGAGTTATGTTACTGAAATAACACATATGAACTTATTTCTTGTCCTTTTGTTTTAAGACGACAACTATTAAGTGTTTTACTCCTTAATTAACTCTAATCCAAAATTAGGGAATTTTAAGGGTGTTGGATGTATACATGATTTAAGAATACAACGTTTATAATACATTTGATTGTAATTATTACTTAATTTTCAATTGCATGTTTGTTTGTTGGCACTAAATTTCAAGCATAATATTATGATAATATATGTTTTACGGGGTATTCTTTACTCCATAGTGTTATTTTTACCTATTTTCCTTTCAAACAAAATTTAAATCTACGGGTAAGTGTATGACATTCAAGAATACACTTAAACATACAAATATGGTACTGTTGGTACTGTTGTAAAGTAAGCGGTGGCCAGGTAAGTCTACTTTGTGCTCCTTACGATACATACTTAACCAACTTCTTTTTAATTCGTGTATTTGCCCATCCTGCTAATTTAAATTGAAATAAGCATAATAATAGGTAGATTTTTTTATTTTATATTTTAACGTCTTATCGTGTTTTTTTGGTAATTTTCGTTTTACATATTATCGAAAGTTTACGGACATTTAACAACATTTCACCATACCTAAAATAAAACAAATAAAGTACTCTTAGAACGATAAATATATTAGCTTTTCAAAACATGTTTTCGTTTACAATTATATGGTGTAACCAAAAAAGTAATAGCAAAATTTGTAGCCACCACATCCTTATGTTTCAGAAAACTCGATGTTTTGCCTTTCGGGATTATACTGAAAACTTATGAAGTTATATTGCATTTTTTTATATAATTTATTTAATTATTAAAAGTTTATTTTATCGTAAGAAATAAGCAACAGTGTAGATATATCTTTGGTACATCTCAACGTTACTGCGAACGTTTTATTTTTTTCCATATATATCAAGTCAGCGAGCGCTGGTTCTACTAAAAGAATTTAATATGCAAAATTAATAAGCAAAATTCTTAACTTTACTCAAAATGTCAATCCAGTAGGCACTTTGATGTATAACGATATCAGATTCACTGGAAAACAAAGTGAATTTACTACGACCCGAGATACATACCAAACGCCATTTCTTTATATAAAGGAGGAATATTATAATTTTCCCGAGATACATATCAAACGCCATTTCTTTATATAAAGGAGGAATATTATAATTTTCAAGAAATACTCAGACAACAAAATTCCAAATTTGGTTTCATTGAACTTCAAACTATACTGATTCTGAATTTGATAGGATTTCTTTTCAGTTCTTTATCTTATACCTTTAAATTTACTGTTTCGTACAAAAAGGAACAGAAAACGCAACTTATCATCCAAAATGAATCACAGGAAATGTGATGTTTAACTTATTTACATTAAAATTAAGAAAAGCATGTTTTTTGCCATTTTATTATCTTATTAGAACATACATGGTTATTATCTGGGAAAAATTCAGTCAATTGTTCATAATTACTGAATAAGTAATCCTTCATCTAAAGCACTCAAATCAATAAAGTTTTCTCTCCTCCCAAAAAGGAATTCGCAGATACAAAAGGGGAAACAGAAGTCGTAAATTTAGAAAACAGTCAGAAGACTGACAAGACCATGGAAAACAAACTGAAAGTAAAAAAAACAAAAAACACACAACTATACACTGAAAACGAATCAAAGAATGAGGGAAATAATATACAAAAGCAATAAGTAAAGGGTTAACACTTTTTCTAGTGACATCGTCGTAAAACTTATTCGTATTAGGTTTGAACAAGGTACGTTTGAATATGTTTAAGACCGTCAATCTTCATTTGCATATCCTGTGAACATCTGAACTCTACACGAGTGCATAACAGTTCTACAATGTTTTTAATAGTATGATTTATCGTTTATTATAATCTTATTTTTCTTTCAAATTCTTTCATTGTTTGGATGTTGGATCTGAAATTGTTACTTTGTATTCGACGTAAATCTTTTGTATTCTGTATTTGCAGAAAGCTATGAAGAAGAATTGTTTTATGAATTTGTGTTTTCTCTTTTTGGTTTTCAAAACAACATGTGCAGAAAAATCCACAATTACATGTAAGAATATTTACATAATAATATATTTTCTGTGAAAAACAAGAAATATTCATTGAAACCTGCAGATCGAACCACATAAATATACATTTTTATACCAAATATAAGACTGCGTTAGGCATTTAACAAGATAATTTAGATACCCTAAAATTACAACAATTGATTTCAAATGAACTGGATATTTTTGCTTTACATTTGGCGTTTTCAAAATTCATTCTACATATGTAACGAATAAACAGCCGATATATATCGTTGAAAAAGAGAGTATTGTGATGAATATTTAAAACCACCCTATACTAAAACTGTTAATAATAGACGGATTGCCAGATATAACATTTTTTGCCCGCAATTTGACGTCAATATACAAATATTTTGAGGAAACAATGTAAAACGACACAATTCACACCGATTGACCCGAGGTTATAGCAATTATCATTCGAACATATTTATTCAAGAATTCTTTAGCTATAGTTAAATTCTGACTTCCTATGTTTCAGTTCTAATGCTACTGATGAGAGGTTACTACTTGAAATGTACATATAGCATACCTAAATTTTCCATATTTATTAAACATTGTTAATTATGTATTTTCAAACCACTGGGTCGAAACCTCTGCTGGTGGAACATTGGCCCTCGAGGTTATTCACCAGCCCAGTTGCCAGACCTGTCTGACATGAAATTTATCAACAATGTTTTATTTAAATTTGCTGCATTTGTTGAAATTCTGAAACAATGAAAATACGGAAAGGCCTCAAAAAGTATGGCACATAGTAGTTGTCCCTGCCGTCAGATTTGGCTTGAAATGTACATATTGCATACCTAAATTTTCCATATTTATTTAATATTGGTAATTTTGTATATGTAGAATGTGTATAACGTTTTTAGTTTTACTTTAGATACGTTTCCGGTAGATGCCTGCTCTGAAGAGCCATACGTTGTAGATGAAAATTCCCTTATTTTCATGAGGTTTAATGGTGGTGAAATTGGTAGCATTGACTGTAGGCAAATGCGGTTTACAACTCCACACTGTTTGTTTTACAACTATGAGCTGTTTATAAAGTTGGTGGATTTTGAAAGCCCTGACTGTTCCATATATGTTACTTACCAGGACGACTACCGGGCGTGGTCTAACGAAGATGTAAATATAGTTACAAAATTCAAACGAAACAACCGAGAAAAGATAAAGTTATCGTAAATGTCAAAGAAATCACATAAATTCTTAATGCTACAACAATGACAATGACGAGATATAGGGAAAATGTCAGAGACACTGTACTCCAATCACGAGAAAAACAGAAGAATTTAGAAATCTAGAGATCTCCACAAGGCCTTCAACAAGAGTGGAACACCATTCTTGGTCTTTTAAACGGCTTAAATCACTACTTACTATGAAATTGAGATCGCAATGTAAACCAAAAGATATGCAACTGCAAATTCTCATTTGAAATAACCAATATAGATATGAACATCAAAATCACTAAAACAAAGAACACTGCACAACAAAAATTAAACTGCAAATTCTCCTGCATACAAGGTGCTGAGTAATTCACCTTGATTTGTGGAATCAGACACTTCACCACATAATCGTCGCTTACGGCATAAATAATTATAATTCGAAATATAATGCATATAATAAGTTGCCCTTCCTTCTGTAAATCAAAGAAAGGAAAACCCTGGCAACATAAAACTTAAATAGAATACCAAAAACAGCTTCAAAAACATCTCACATCAATATAGACGTTAGCATGGATGCCGCTTACTAATTGACCGTTAATATCAACAAAAATAATCCTGTCTTTATAAGCAAGTGTACATGTCACATGCAAATTGTATAAAACATTGGTTAACTAACTAAAATTATTCACATTGTATAACTCTTTTTGTTTTTCCGTGAAATTTTTTTTTAACTTTCATCAGATAACATTGTTTTCACTCAAACTTTAGCACTTAAAATTTTTCGTCGAAAATATCCTTATATAAATGACTTTACATTTGCAAATAAAGAATTATTTGATATTTTCTAACACCAAAAAACTACCAGAAAATGTCGTAAACATAAACTAGAACATTTATGTCGGTATAGTATTCTGGATAAGATTCAAAATGAAACCCATTTTCTTGATTTAAAAATGTTATTATCAAAGTTTTTAAAAATCTTCAACTCTATGGCTTAAAATTTGTTTGATGTTACACATATATTTTACACGTTTTTACCATGTGTTTTTCGTGCGATAGAGGACGCATTGAAAAGGCATATTTTTGTCCACTCATTGGAAACCTAGCTCGTCAGCAATGCCTTATACATAAGTTTTACGTGCGTAAAACATGCATTGTAAAAGGTATGTTTTATGCGTTAAACAAAAGCACAAGCGCATGGCTGGAAAACCATGTGTAAAACTTATTTTTGTCAAGCGTTTTTTTAACTCGTGTTTAACGCATATAAGATTTGCTGCATTGGTAAACGCATGCTTTGTGTATGTGTTAACTTTTAGGGAAAAAATTCATGTCGAACACATGTTATTCACGCGTTTAACATGCGCTTTTTCGCATTTAAACATGCGAAGCATTTTTTATTGTTTAAATTAGAATAGAAATGAACAAGGTAGATAGTTCATAACATATGTAAATGGCTATAATGGGCGGTTTAGTTCATAATGCTACTTGATTAGTTTTAATAATTAAGTGACAATAGGAAACAATATCTTCGCATAAAAGCAAAAGACATTGAATTACGCATTTGCTGTTTCTTGGCAAAGAACGCAGAATTAAAGAGAGACTGGTCGGCCCTGATTCAGAATTATGGGTCTGGGTAAAGTTGAATATCTTCCTGTGGACTGTAGCTTTCGTGAGCTAGCACGTTAAAACTTCAACTCAGCGTGTTGATCTCGTACAAAACAGGGTTTTCTTCGCTCAACACTCTCGTCCTGAATATGCATGAAATATTTGTCGCTGGACGTTAAGCCCCATTCAATCAATGTTTGATAACAATGCTGTTTTTTGTTGGTTCTGACTTGGTACTTAAACATTCATATGGAATAAATTCCTTATACCTTACAATATAGGTTGAAGTCTCTTATTTCGCAGAAGGTAGCGCGTTAGGATAATAAGTGTGACGGGATTTCTTCCCTTAGTAGATTTATAACCAGCCTTAATCGACTGAGCTGGGGAGGTAATTCTTTGGCCCAGTGAGATACAGCGCCGACTTTCACATGGCGGATCAGGGTTCGATTCCTTATGGTGACGGTCGCAATTTTTATGATAATATCATTCTCCTGTTATAAAATTACTCAACTAGAAATTTGTTTTTTCTTTTATCTCTCCTTACAGATTCGTTCTGAGTTATGTTCGTCTGATAACTATTATTATCAGTTCGCCACAATTGAATATGGTCATAGTATTGCCTCATTCATTTTAAAACATGACGACCATTCGGGAGATAGGAATAACCGTTATAACGAATACGACTACGGCTATAAAACAACTACGAAAGACCCGTTGTCAAGACAACAAAACAGCACATTCAAGTTCCAAATAGAGGCTACAATAGAACCTGACTGTAAGTTTATTCTGAGCCAAATAGCATATAATATATCAATGTTAGAGATCTGGAATGATGTCTATGTGACGCTTTCTTTAACCGTTTTGATAACAAACAGCAACAGGTTCCTTTTCCATCGCTTCAACTATAACTAATATCCTTAACATAAGGGACGCTTTAAAAAAAGGCAAAAATGATATGATACTTGAATATAACAATAATAGGCCAACTATATATTCAATGAACAACAAGTAACAGCAAATCACTGGAATAGATATTCCTGGCGTGGGATAAACACATAATTATTTGGCATGGTTCAACATATGTTACCCTTTAGTTGACCGTGTCTGTTCGATACTTACGCACACACACGAACACACACTCAAAATACCGAGTGAAAATGTTTGTGGTTTTTCATTCAAAGTCTAATTTTTCAAATATTTTTAAGAAATGATTATTATTTTTCGTCAATAAGAAGACTTCAATCCACCAAATGTACAATTTTGAATAAAAATCGTTCAATTTTCATTGATGAGGAAATGAAATTTGCACACAAAAAGAAGGTTATTACTGGGTACATGATTTAGGATTTTAATCTATATTGGTCAGTAAGATAATGAACCAACGAAAATGATTTGATTAGGCGGTTCCAGTTACTTTTTAACGCAATTCACGGACTGTCTATCAGTGCAATCACATGCACTGTTGTTACGTGTTCATTGAGCAATTTGCATTATGTACTCTCAAAAATATGTATTTGTTCTTGTGATTAATTTTAGTATTGCTTTCAGAGTGCATTATAATCCACAAGTGTCATGTTTCAGGAATCTGAACGTTTACCTGGGAGAGTCTCTTTCGAAAAAGATTTTAGATAACTGTAAAATATTATGTTGTATGTGTTTAGTTTTTTCCAAAATTTTACAAAATATTTTTATATGTTTTATTCAACAGATGGCGTTATTGGCGGATTAGCTGGTGGCATTGCAGGTTTATTTCTTCTCGTAGGAGTAACAAGTTGCATCTATGTGAAATGTCGGAAAAGGAAAAACAGGACCGGAAAATACTGTGGCACTTTTTCATCTTACAACTTCCGAAAAGGCACGTGTACTTATTTTAATAATCTCTTGAAAATGACACATGCACACCAATATGTAAGATTTGAATTAGGCTTGTGTGCCCTAAATCACTTTCTATAAATCTAAGGTCTTGATAATGAATTCCTTTCATTTTTTAACTACTGGCATATTTTCATCGCTACATTTTTTTCTTCGAGTTCCCTTTATCTCCCTTTTCGATATTTTGAAATTATAGTTTACTCAGTTCAACCCGTCGTGGGCACACGATATTGTTCTCAATACTACTACCAAGCATCAAACAGCGGTCAACGTTTTTACCTCATCTTATAACCCCTGCCCCAAGCACTTTTTATTCATTTCGGAACTAAAGAAATTTAATTAAACATGCATTTTTTATTGTTGCATTTTCCTGAACTTTATAACGTCACAAAATAAATATTTGCAACGTCACAGAGATAAAAACCTTTTCTTTCCTAATGGGTGGTTTTTCAATGACGTTTTATTCTAAAATATTTGTAAATGAAGTAACATGTAACTGAAATTTATGACAATTCACCCGATAATGTAAAAACGGAAATGCTTTTATTCCCCGCGTAAACAAAAATTTGATATCCAAAGCTAGGACGTGTCACCACTGTTTCGGAGTTTGACCCGATTTGTCAATAACACAACGTTTCCAAATATCAGGTAACAAAAGCCGCCTTCCTAATGTATTGTGACAGGAGTCTTTAGGAATGATAAGGATAATCAAATTTGATTTTGCAACATCCAATATATTAAACTAACAAACCACTTTTCTTTGAAAACAACATTAAACCAATATATATTATCCTGTGTTGCTTCAACACGTAAGCAGGGTAAAAACTTATACGTTTAGTGAATATTTTTTAAAGGTTTATCGTTGTTGTAAGGGGTACCACTTAAGCTCGTATTCTCATCGATTTAATCCTTAACTTATTATCTTATCAGGCTTACAGAAATACAACAGAGAAATCTTTCCCGAAATCTTAGTTTTCATTTTACAGAGATTATGTTTTTTTCACTGGATAATTTTAAAGTAAATGCTTTTTACCCCATATTGAACTAACATTTAAAGATACTACCAGTGACGCTAGGTCTGCATCATTCATCAGCTTAATTCTATCTAGAAATTGACAGTATGAGCAGGTTGAAAACACTGCTGTTAGGAAAGGCAAATAATGTTCATGTGTAGCTACACTCTAGTTTTCCCTGATATAAATATATAGCTAAGTTGACACAACATTCCAACATTTATTCGTCAAGCGAATTATCGATAATGGAGTTTAACTACTAACATTAAAGCTGTTTCACCAAAAACTTCTAATGGTAAGCCATCGACCGACTTAATATCAAGGTCACAAATGACAACGGATTTGTTCCGTGTATCGCATTGACCGCCCTTTTTTAATATTATCGCTCAGGATTTACCATCGGTTTTGAATACAAGTCGTAGGACGATGCCACTAATTTGACAGGTGACAGGGATTCAATACGAGCTTTCATTTTGTTTTTTTATAAGCTCCTATCCTTCAATTGTAATTTTCTGTGTGATATTTTGTCTCTTTGGCTTCTTGTTTTTTAAATCTCGTATGTCTTTTGAGTAATAGTATTCGTTTGCCCTTGAATATTTTGAAATTCTGTTGACGTTGCGAAAGGCATATATACTAAAAACAAAGATGCATCAACGATTTTGAATTTGTTTTATTCATTACATGGAAAACTTAGATGTTTGGACAGATCATTTGACTCTATTATACTGGAATGATACTGCCCTTTCTAACCTGAAGTTTTCTGTCATATTTCTCTCAGTTTGCAAATTTCAAAAATATACTCTCTGTCCCTAAAATGGAAATAAAAATTCGACATATTTTTATTTAACTAAATTTATAGTAACAAGCATAACCCAGAGCAGGATGAAGTCTGCTATGAAAACGGGTGATGCAGATACAGTTTTATTTTAATAACATTACAAATAAGAATAATGCAGATTTCTACTATAGTATTAAATGGTAAATTCCTTACACAAACTGCTTTTGCTGTTTCTTTCAATTCTAACATATTACAAATACATATAATAAAAGGAAACAATAGGGCCGGAACATATACTAGAATGGTTCAACCTAAAGTTGCACTAGATTTAATAATTTCTGCTAAATATGAAAATTAAAAGATATCGGGTAAATAATGTCAGAAAGAATGCACTCCAACCACGAGAAAAACATCTAGAGGTCTCCAAAAGGCCTTCAACAAGGGTGGAATACCACTCCTTGTGAACAGCTTTCAATCGCCCAAAATAAAAAATCGCATATGCGTAAAATAATACTACTCTTTACCTGAATATTATCAAAAATGTACATTAAACAATAATAAACACAAAGACAAACTTATGACCATTTGCGACAGGCACATGAGACATGTGGTGGGGTTAAACTAGTTTAGTGGGATCCTAACCCTTCCTCCAACGAGTGGT
The DNA here is from genome assembly GCA_032357055.1 of Geukensia granosissima. Lineage (NCBI taxonomy): Eukaryota > Metazoa > Mollusca > Bivalvia > Mytilida > Mytilidae > Geukensia > Geukensia granosissima. Next base: position 3,169 of record JAULBM010318844.1, on the reverse strand, counting down.
CAAAAGATAAAAAATCAAAGAAAACAAAAGCAGTTACAGACGAACTATAACAAACAGAAAGTAACCTAATCCGATTACAGAGTACCTTAACAAAAATACATGCAAAAGGAAGATACATCTCAAATAAATGCTCGCAGTTACTGAAAGCAAGCTTAGAGTGAGATTTATAATGATAAAATATCAAGCCTCTCAACACAAGATGTCATCAAACACAGTATATCAGACGATTCAATACTGTATTGTCAATAAAAGTAAAGAAAGACAAGATGGATGTAATGCCAAATGTATTAATGTTTGTGCAACTTTGCGATCGATGTATTAAAATCAGTACCAACTAAACAAGTTTTAATGTTTTGACAATAAAGCCGAACTTGTACCCATGTGGATAAGTTTGTTTAATTGAACGGTGAGATTCAAGGGTCATCGTTAAATTTGTAAGCATTATATGTAATTTTTCAAAAAAACGTAGGATGTGATATCCCTTGCTATCAAAACTCTGCGTTAACAGCCGTAATTTTTAAAATTAAATTATTGTAACGGTTTTAAAATTTTATAAATGTCTTGATAAGTTTCCGATATCTGTATCCCTACCACAAGTTTACCAGTAAGATATTAATTGCGATTATTAAAGTCAGGAACTAAGGTGCCAACACGGGCAAATCGAACTAGTTGTGAAATGTAAACCCATACGAAGTAGCTGAAGGCACGTCCCCTTAAAAAACGGAAAGTTAAACTATAGGAAAAGAAAACGCGTCCTTTTTATCATAAGTTTTAGTGTATAAACAACACTGTTCAATTTTTAAATCCTAATCTACGATCAAAATTTCTTTTGAATATTTTTGAAACTCTTGAATATTTAAAGGTTAAACATCATCCAAATATTTCAAGGATTTTAATCTTGTCAACTATATCCTGTTTTGAAGGGTATTTTTAATGTTGGTAATTAACTGTGATTCATAACAATATAAAAATAAATCTGCAATGAGAGTAGCGCAGTTTGTGCCCATTGGTATCAAAACTTTCTGTCGATAGATCGTGATGTAAAATCGTACATAGATATTATTAAGGAGAAATACGGCCGCTGCTATCATGCAAGATGAGAGTTTTAATATCAGTTAGGACACTTGTTAATAGAATTAAGACACTAGTGGTACTTATTTACTAGAAGCAGAAATCAACCGGGACTTGTATGGAGTTCTATTAATTTTAGGATAGTTTAATTTAGTATGTTTAATTCTCATTTTCCTACATTTTTTTTAAATTTCAGAACCCCCTAATAGTGGATTTTTTAGCAGTACGACATATCATTAAGGATCACTCTGTCGTCTTGCGTTCGTTTCGTCGGAGTCACACTATCCAATCCATTACTACACTTGAACCACTGAACAGATTTTAACTCAACTTTCAAAGATTCTTTATCATGATAAGTAGTGTTGCACCACCTACTTTATCTTTAAAAAAAATCATTTTTTTTAATTTTGCTGCAATTTTGTCTTGTAAAATGCAATGGAAAATGGGATATCATTTCTAATCTGCTTTCCCATAGAAATTAAATAAACTTTGATAGATTCTTTATCAATAAATGTAGTATTGCATCTCCTATTTATTTCTCCAGGAATTCAGTTTGGAAGATTCTTTAAAAAGATTAACTTACAATATGCTACAAGGGGAAAGGGCAACAATTTCTAATTAGCTACTTCTTCTTAACCATTCAGCAAAAATGAACCAAATTTTCAGAATCCTTGTCATTAGCGATAGTACTTTAACCCCAATTTTATTTTTTTTCCAAAAAATCATTTTTGTTAATTTAGCTGCAATCTGGTCTTGTAAGATGCAGTGAAATAAGGGGGTCTGTTTCCTCTTTATCCACTCAACAGTAATTTTGACTGCAAGTTTGTCTTGTAAAATGCAATGAAAAGGGGGGAACCATTTCTAATCTGCATCTCATCTTTAGCCACTCTATAGAAATTGAATTAACTTTGACAGATTCTATATAAATAAATACAGTATTGCAGCACCCATTTTCCCAGGAGTTTGGTGTGGTTAAATCTTCCTTTGCAAATTGACTTGCAATATGCTAAAGGGAGGGGACAACAATTTCTTTTCCGCTACTCCTTCTCAACCATTCAACACAAATGAACCAAAATTTTAAAATTTATCAGAATCTCATTAGAGGTAGTATTGCACTTCCTATTTTCTTTTTCAAAAAATCATTTTCTTAGTTTTGCTTTAATTTTGTCTTATAAAATGCAGTGAAAAGGGGGCTAATCTGCTAATCTGCTTCTCCTCTTTAAACACTCAATAGATTTATAACATATTTTTTGACAAATTTCTTTGTCAATAAATGTAGTATTGCTGCTTCTATTATATTTTTTCTAGAAATTCAGTGTGGTTAATTCTTTGTGCAAAGGAGTAGATACGTTAAGCCCCATATTTGGCTCAAATGTTAGATTTTGTGACACAATAATAAGTTATTGTGAAAATGCTGTTTAATGATCGTTACTTTTTCAGATAAACATTTCGTCATTTTGACATCACTAAAGGCTATATTTGACTGTTTTAGCAAGACCGTTTCATTTTCTGTAAAGCTATTGAATTTTTAGATGTGTTTTGTTCAAAATATGATCACACCAAAACATCACAAAGATATTTCAATTAAACATTTGTATTTGATAGATCTTTAATTGTGCAAAGTTTGGTTGTGATAATTTTGTGCCGTCTATATTTAAATCTAAAACAATTGTATCAAATGAAGTATTAAATTAAGCTATTTCTTAGTATTTTAATATATTTTAAGCAACTTCTATGTGCCATGTGACCGTTGTGGAACCAATTTAACTAAAATTCTGTTGGATGTTCTTTTTATAGACATTATTCAATACAAAAATTGATATAATAGATATAAGCAACTTTTTATTTTTGCATCCAAATTCGTGACCAAAATAGGCCTTAACGACCCTTGTCCTTTGACTTGCAATATATTTTAAAAGGGGTGCATTATGCTAAAAGTGGGATGGGGTATCTGCTACTCCTTCTTAACCATTCAACAAAAATGAACCAAATTTTAACAGAATCCTTGTCATAAGAGGTAGTATTGCACCTATTTTATTTTTCCAAAACGTCAATATTTGAAATTTGGCTGAACTTTTGACTTGTAAATGCAGTGAGA
>JAULBM010318834.1:0-13661 GCA_032357055.1 Geukensia granosissima | reverse complement strand
ATAAAAAAGGGTTAATACAAACGTACAATTGATATATAAGAGTTGTGTCCCTTAACCTAGGTCTACCTCCTTAAGCTGTTTTTTTTATTGGCACATACTTAACAAAAATATTAGTCTCACTTGTTAGTAAATTATCAAAAGTTGTACATATTTATTTAATGGTTTCTCCAAATCTGGGTTAGTTGATCGTCTATGGGAATATGCATGGAAAGGGGAGATTGCTCACTGTGGTGGGTTTATTAGATATCAATAGCACGTTTCATGTCACAGGTCCAAATTTTTGGGGTTTTTTTATGATAAAAAAATCATATTTCACGGTTTTATACCATATTTAAAGTAATACGATCGTTATTAAGAAAATTTCATTTTCAAAGCACCAAAAAATTACTATTGAAATTTCCCCCATTTAAATCTCCTTTTACCATTAGTTAAAAAAAACTCTGAGGGAAAAAGAAAATAATTTGATCTAAAAATTACGACCTACCAATATACATTGTCAGTAAAAGGTATGCCCCAAAATATCCTTTTATAAAATCAAAAGTCAATTTCCAGAGTCTGACAGTAAATCCCTAGTACGCAGAATCTTCATCATTTAAAGTTAAATAGGAATATTATTCCGACGGCGGCCTAAAATGGTATTTCTTTGCATTTATGTGACCTCTACAGCCATCTTAAAAAAAATTTCGATTTTCTTTATTCAATTAATATAAAGCCATTGTTTTCAATAAAGAATCTAATATTGTTAGTCGTTAATATTCCGAAAATCGTATTGTCTACTCTCTTGATACTTCAATGAAAATAATTCCGAGTCTATTCTCTATGGTCCAAATAGGTTAAATTTCTACTTCGAATCTATTGAAAAAAATGAAAGTAAATATCAAGGCTGTAGAAAATTTGATTACAAATGATTGATTGATTGATTGATTGAATGTTGCTTAACTCCCAGCGGTTAATTTTGTATGCATATTCAGAACGAAACCATATTGATCAGTTATATACAATGAATCCAACTTTGTTCTTGACCGACACGCTGGCATTTAATAGTAAAATCTTATGAAAATGACAGTCAACATGAAGGCATACCGTTTAATTATCATTCAAACACTTTTTTGACTCTGGGACGACCAATCCTAAAGTCGTATCAGAAATGCAGCAAATACCGATTTTAATGTCTTCGGATATAATTCGGTTTTGGATCGAACACACAGCATTCCGCACTTGAGCCGATCCAGCTTACCATGTCTTAATCGCAAACCGCATTATAGGATATCTTGTGACCCATGATTGCGATTCAGTCATCGGGACTGATGTTTCATGAGAGAGAGGAAACGCTTACCTTTCCTATGAACTAATGTCACTTCAGTTTTGCATGAAAGATCTTGTATTTTTGCCATTTTGTTTCCGTCTAGGCATGTCTTGTTTCGGTTGGACCTATGTGGTTTATTATTTCCTTTCATATTTTAGACCTTTAATTTTTTTAAATAGGTTAATTAAAAGGTCATCAATACATAGACCGAAAAAATAGATCCCACATTAGCGAGGACCGATTGACTATTGACATGACTACTCCACAACACCCCTGTGGTAATTTTCCATTTAACATCCCATGTAACGGTTAATGAGTACTAGCAGCAGGACCAAGTGGTATTTTCAATTTGTGTTCTTTCCGAATTTTTCTTATGTATTGCAAAACATGGTTTATAGAAAAAGACCGTCCAGTTCTTCGAGACGGGAATCCGTTGTTCGATCGAGATAAGCCAAGGATAAGTAACAAGTCTTTGATGTTTACGCCAGAGGAATCCAAATTATAGGGTCGTCCGTTGCTTGACCTTGGATGTATAGATTCTTAACCAAATTCCCTCAGAGGAAGAAATAAAGGTATTGCACGAAGATGGCCGGTCTGTAGAATAGGTCACTGGATCCTCCTGAAATGGTGTTGTTGTTTGGTCTTGATGTATAGATTTTCAACTTGCGTTCGTAGGAGGAAGTAGTAAAAAGTCGTTATACCTGAAGATAAAATACCATGATCGCTGTGCTTAAAGAAACCTTGCAACAGCTCGCTGCATGTGATTCGTTATCAGCTCGTTCACCGGATAATTTTTTTTCGTTTTGATTCTTCAAAACAGGCCTTAATCGGCATGCCTTGGTGGCAAACCTTCCCAAACATTTGTATACCCTAGCTTGTCCATATCATCATGTTCATTGTTTGATTAAAAAAATGTTCGCACCAGAATGAAGATGAAATATCACCCATTGGAGGTTCAGCCACAATCAATTAATATTGCCTAATTGAATGTAATGTTACATAGAAGAAATGATCTGGTATGATTGTCCATTAAAGCGTCATCCAAAAAGTGTTAATTCCAAACATCTGCATGTCGGCATAAGGCCTACAATAATGGACACATAACCACATGCAGCTTGCTGTTTGGTATTTATAGGCTAATGTTTTGGTTGACAGAATCCTTCTTATGCCATATTTGGCCTAATCGGAAGGAAATGGACTTCACCATTGGTCCATCGCTCGGAAACTTCTATACACATGATCTCAAAGCTGACTGTAATAGTTCTTAATATATGTATCCTGGCATTATTCTGTTTTTTTGGTAATAAAAATGTTTCAATTTTGATAATATAACGTAGAAAATAAACTTACTCTCGCAATACAGTATTGAGAAGGGACAAAACGCTGATGACCTTTTTAATAGTTGCCATTACCTTATTTGAAAACATTTTTTTATGATTTTAATGATGTTTTGCAGTGGTCTGAGTCGAAACAATTCAGTTAGAACTCTCCTGCAATGGTCGAGGTCTAATAAAACTTTTTATATGCAACAGCAGAATCATTTCATTAACTGAAATGAACATTTAGATCAAGTCGCGTGCGGCAGCAGACGAAGTAGGATCATGTACTCACCTGACAGGGTTTCCTGTAATTATTTGAGTTCGTGTAGTACATTTTTTACTTATAAGTATGGAACTTTTTAACTTCATTTTTATTCTAAATAACAACATGGTTTCTGAATGATTTTACGCAGTGTCTCCGTTTTTTAGAACACCTTAGGATTCTTTTTTGCCACCTTAAGTAATTGCCATTTTCGTTCTAGAAATCCTGGTAATATTACTTTGTCGTGCTAACACGACCAGCAAACCTCAACTACTGACCACCTCCGGTTAATTGCAAAAACTTCTATATTGTTCTCCCACATAAAATCATTTAATACTTTCATATGCGTGGTTTATTACAAACTTTGAAAGCAAAGGCTCTTTATTACTTTAAGCATTTGAAACAATTGATTTTTGCATGCAATACATTTTATTCTGATGGAGTTTTATCATTTTAAATTTCGTTTTGTTGTCGTTTTTCAATTTTTCGAATTTTGTACTTATATTTAATAATATTTATTGTCAAATTTTATATTTTGCGATATAGAAGTGAAAAGATTTCCCATGGGAATAAATTTCACCAAAAGTAACATTTACATTTTTCATATTTTGGCATGACGATGATATTCTAGCGAAAAAAAATCAATAAAATGATCCTCCTCTCAGAGACTCTCCATTATTATACAATACATTTACAAGTAAAAGAAACTTGAAGATACCAAAGGGACAGACAAAAATCATTAAGTCTGAAGACCGACAAGACCATGGCCAACAAAATGTAACGAAAGACAAACATAGAACAAACAACAATACACTGAATACTAAAGCTGTAAATAATTGTTCTTGAAGTTGATATTTATTGAGTATTTTATATACACTATTTTCACACTACACATTATTATAATTCATGGCCATTTTTATGAATGTATATGATCATCAAACTACATATTTTACATTTGATGGTAACTGATTTAATATGGTCATCAAACTACATATTTTATATTTTGGCGAGATTCATATTGAAATGGCAATTGAACAAAATATAGGTTAATCAATGTTGAAGAAATATGAAATATGAGTTATTTGATTTTGCTGGACACGTGATTCTAGGAGTTACCCTCTCATCAGCAGCATTTAAACAAAAACATAGGTAACCAAGATCCAAACGTAATAAGAAAATCACTATAGTACACAAAACGATATTTGCCACAACAAAAGTGAATCTATATCAAAAGTTTTACAATGAAATATATCATATTATATATCGTTGGAATAATAATTTTGCCGCAGCTGAAAAAATTTTAACTTGAAATAAACAAATTCCCATACAGGGAGGAAGGTTTATTTGTTGACTTTGTAAATAATTAATGCTTCATTTTGTGGGTGCAATCAACCAATGGTCTCGGGAAACAAGACATGATTTTTTTTTTGTTTGGGGGAATTTATGACGAACAAAAGATGATTTTTAGAATAAATTGGAATTATATTCTATCTATATTCCTGATTCGGGATATTTATCTATGAAAACATGCCATTTTTACATATTTTTCAATGTGTAAAATGTAACCAAGAGAAGTAATGATTTTTCGCTGAGGAAAATTAAGTTGTAGCCGCATGAAAAGTTGCGGCAAAAAATTCCATCGACATATGATATACCTTATAGCTGAACTTTCGATATTTTTTGACTTTATTTGTGACAAATTTCGTTTGATGTAGATTAATATCTAGAAATACATAAAAATTTGACTGATATTCCTCCTTTTATGGCCCTTAGCGTTTCTGATGAAGGTAAATCCAGAAAAGCGCTTTGTGGATTTCGAATAGATGTTCTAAACGTATTCATTTTTGTATCTTTCTTGCTTCATTCCATGTTATCAATAAGATTATCATTCGCTGTTATTGATCCATTCTAATCTGCACATGACGCTTTACTAAAATCCAATAACTTAAGATGTTTTTTTTTCTAAATGGTTCGGTTTGGCGTTCTGTAAATTAAGGTCATTTTTATAATTGATATTTCAGTAAATTATAACCACTGTAATAAATGAGAAAAAAAAACGGTTTAACACGTTTTGCTGGTTCATTTATATGCGATTGGTCAATTTTGTTACGTAGTATACATAATAAACTCCATTCGAGATGCCATAAAACCCAATGTTGTTAGAGCTGAAAATCCATTGAAATTGGATCACGTGATTACAGTGCAACATAATTTCTACTTCACTGCGGAGCTTCCTTTTCCGACACTGGGTTGTATTCACAATTAGATTTTTTGGATGTTGATGAAAAACGTTTTGAAGAACTGAAGCTTCTATTTGAGCTTCTGTATCCGTTCATCGATGTCAGCATTGTGTCTTGGCGCCGGAACTGTTGAGGGTCATCTATTGCTCTGCAAGTTACCACACCACATGTAAAACACTTTAAAACCCTTAAAAATCCACACCGGAACTTGGCATTCATCCAACAATATATAAACGGATTGTACATACAGTTACTCATAGCAAACCAATGACTTGCCATCCAAATATAGTTCATACCTTTTATGTTATAAATTCTATTGTCAATCGCCCCTGTGATATTAATAACGTTCAGTGGAAGCCAGCAAATAGCATAAATCACCACGACTGTAATCATCATTTTTATAATCTGAAACAAACATAAAAAAAATGTGTTATCAAATAAACCATGTAAACAGAGATAGAAATTAATTCATTTAATACATGTATTTTACTTTGCATAGCAGTAAGATCTCAAATGTGCAAATCAGTGCAATTTATTTCGCCCAATCGACAAATTGCATACATAAAAATCATATATATATTTCGATATTTTATTAATAATCTCGTTTGAATAATTGCTAAGGAAGAAACTAATATTGCATGTTTTCGAATTGTATGCAAATTATATTGAAAGTTGCAGACGAATTTCTTAATTACATATAAATTAAAAACAGACTGCCAAAAGTGCTTTATATATTTTCAATAATTAAAAAGAGCAATATATCTTTTAGTGAACCTTGACTAAACTTATTATAAGTTAGGCCGTGTATGTTTTGAGTCATCAAATTTTTTCCCGCACTAATGAAAAATCTACGCAGCAACGAGTTTTGATATTGATATGCATATATTGATATATATATAGAGGATTCACAACTAGTAGGGAATGTATATCGCAGGTTATATATCAATTCAATTATTTAATTTCGATATAAATAATAAACGAGCCACTGTCATATTTTTTGTTAGAATGTATGCGAAGATTGCAGATTTAACGAGGAACTCGCAGAGCGAGACTTGACCAGACCGGCCAATATAAATGTCCTAATAAATCATTATATCATAGGATAGACCAATCAAAGGCGAGTATCCGCTTTATCACTAAGTGATAAATTTACAAATCACGTTAAATAATTCAAATATAAGTTCATGCAGGAACCGGATAAAATACCTGAATCAAAAGAGAAGTACTATTACTGGAATATGATATACAATTGTAGGGAAATTTCGCTAAGTATGAAAAAATGTTTAGGGATATTTAGCGCAAAATTGTGTATAGGTTGAAGGTTACTCTGGGTTTGCCACACAAGTCTTTTGTGTAGATGCTGATGGGTAGACGTACTCAAAGTCTTTCAACTAGCATCAAATGGTAGAAAACTGTTTTTGAATACTTTGCAAATAATGGGTGTCTTTGCTTTTAATTTGTTGTGATCTTTTATTGCATTAGTGATATTTTGGTATCATTAACTGATCGACTTAGAAATGTTTTTTTACAATCTAAATGAGGTGACTTACAAAGAATAAATTAATTGATATCTTTTGATATCTTGGCCAACTTAAAACTAAATCGAATTGTAAACACTCAAAACTAGTACTGAATCCGTACTATGTTCTTGAATGTAAATGAAAATCTATATCTTTCCTACATAAACTTAATTAACATGTCCAATAAGGGATAGTTCTAAATTGTTTCTATTAAATCAAACATCAGTTCTAATACTTTATGTAGCAGTATTTCTATAATAGGAATAGCACTATTTGCTTAACAGTTTAAGAGATAAGGGCTGTCCAAGAGTTTGAAACAATAAATTTATTGCAATTAACATATTCTTACCGAACAGGCGGTTAAGATTCAGACGAACTTTTAGATGTTTCAAGGAACATAAGAAGATCTATAGCTTATGTACAAAAGGAAATCTGAACGACAAATACGCTTTATCGAATTAGTCATACTGCCTGAATACGTATTGTTAGAAGTTCTTAATGGTCAAAGAGGTTTTACGCTTATTGTTTTAACGGCCAAAGACGAACGATCATTAAGAAAAAACAATAACCTCAATTTATATTAACACTGGGAATCATAAGTCATCACACAGATATTATATTGAAATATGATATTTATCCCTGTATTTTTAAGGTCAATGTGGGGTCAATATTGAGAACCTCTTTCAATATTTTGTGCGGTTTCTTCCATGACAAGTGAGATAGTTATATCTCTTGTTTGCCTTTTCTAGATTTAAACTTCTATTTTTCATTTTTTCCGTACTTTACCAGGGGTTATACCCTTTCAATACATTATCAAGTACCACAGTCAAATATTATATTACCAGATCTATAACTTTGAATTGACCCAAGAAATCCACCCATTAACAAATTAATATATTTTCTAGGAATCATAACCCATTAATTGATAACAAAAACAATAAGCAATCAATACAATGGACCGTTTCAGAAATGCAAAGGCATTCTCGGAACGACGCTGAGATTAAGCCATGCGTTTAAGGAGGACGGAAGTTGAATTTCAGAACCGACAAAAACCAATCAACAAAATAAAAAAATGTTCTGTTTACGGTTTATACGAAGAAGAGATCTGTACACAATATCTCATTTACCAATTGAATTTATAACCGAACTGACACATAAATGCATTTCCAAAAAATAACTAGAAGTTTTTTTTGAGACTTATAACACCTCAAGAAATCACCAAATGCCACAAACTGTGCAAAGTAACCACAAAGAATTGATCGTTTCTAAAGATAAAACAATCACCAGAATGACTGAGCTAATAACCGGTAAATCTCTTAAAACCCTCTGGTGTAGAAAAAAAAACCGGCTCAAGGTGTGAACTAAATTCTACATTTTAAACTTCAACATATAAAGAAAATCTGTCACCATATTAATTTACAGCGCATTCCACGTATTACATTTTAAAATGCAAATCAAACTAAAAAATGTATTATTTTGAAGAGTACTGGACATTTTGAGATAAAATCCACTGAACGGTGGGTCAAGGGAAAGAACAAGTGTTAACTTGTATCTGTTGCAGGAACACTTCAAAAGAATGTAAAATCGTCTTTAGTTTGTATGAAGCTCGTATAACTAGTTAACTCCAGTTAGTTAATTCCTTTTTGATCTTGCCTGATATGTCCATTATAAGCGCGCGTAAGCCTAATGCCAATATCCGGCAAGTCGTCAACGGTGAATTTGTTTAAGACGATGCCTATAAAAGGAAGAATTCTCGACTGAAAAACATAATATGTATCACAGCTCGCCCTTTCGACCTCGCTCAGATATTTATAATAGTTTCAGTCCCAAACTTCAGTATTTTTATTTGTTATTAAACCAAATCAACAGTTTTAGTACTGAATATCTTACTTTTGATTTAATTTTGGTAAATGTTGTGTATGTTCCCGCCGCGATATGGCTGAAATACTGCCGACGTGGCGTTAAACACCAATCAATCAATCAATCAATATATTTAGTGTGCAGTTCTTGTGTGATATATTTTTGTCTTCTTTTTCCTCTTCTGTTGATATTCTTCTTATATGCTGTTTAACATGTGATTTTTTTCTTTTTTTTATATTTTTTATATACATGGTTTTCCATGAGACAGCCATCCACCAAATTACAGTCGAAATTAAAGTCCTGTACACATGTTCCGTTACCTTCTTAAAAAACGATCCTGAGTTAATACCATAAAGGAAGCTGTATAGTAACTCCCCAAAAATTTTGATAAAATGGTGAACGAATAACAATAAATGACTATTTAAGGGGGTACTAAGCACTTAAGGGAAAGAACTCTGTAAAAAATCATCTAAACATCATTTTATATTTAAATTAATGCATCTCAATGATCAAAATTTTTGATGATGAAATTATTTACCCATTGAAATAATTCCAGAGAAATGTGCGGTTCAAGTTTCTTGAAATTTTCATGTTTTCCTTCTTTCATCAAAGTTAATGTCTTAACAAAATAAAAAGGAAATTAAACGAGTGGAATTTTTTTTGTGAGGGTGTTGGGTACCCCTTAAACAACGACAACCAAGTAACTATAGCATAGCAGTTTTTACTTTGACATTACCTTACAATTTTGATTTTAGATACAAAAAATCTTGACAACTTTAAAAATTCCTAGCTTATGATACTTAAAAGTAAATCTTTGCTAAACTAGATAAAACAGATAAGAAGTTGATGTTCAAAAGACCGCAACATATCTTATCAAACAGATAATCTAGAGGATCCACAAGAACTTAAACAAGGGTGGAGTCCGACCCCTTGGGACGAGCTATCAATCGCCCGCAAAAAATGTCATGTTCAATGACACCATAATATCCAAAGTACAATTTACTGCTTCAAATGATTTTTTTTCTTTCCATCTAAATTTTGTTATTGAAATTTCATATGAATTTGTGCAAATTTAGTTAATTTTCTGTGACCACTATGTAATAGTACTAGTATTTAGCCTCGGTTGTTTTCATTAATAAAGGAAACTGAATTACCAAGACAATGTTGAGAAGTAACTTGACAAAGTAATTTCACAAGCAACCCAAAATAAATAAAAACGTATCTAACCCAGACAACAGTTATGCTATACTTGTGATATTATTCAGGCTTCTTTTATTAGACTGTCATATTTGATAACGTAATATGAACAAATGTTGAGTCGCACCAATGATAACCCCTTGATTTCATTTAGTGTTTCTATGTCAGATGTACTTATTCAGATTTTACTTTGACCATTGAGATTTGACCCTGATTAGTTAAGAAGTTTCATTTCAAACGATACAACATATATTTTTTATTTATAGACAGTCAAGTATAATATTGTTTATTGTGTATCATTCAGAGAAAATTGAAGGTTTCATTTCCGTGACCATCCAAATTATTTTTTGTCAGATATTTGGAATAAATATATATCAGGCAAACTTCCACAGAAAGCTCATGGAGTCAAAATGTATTGTTTACAAAATTCGATGAAAAAAATATAAGATTAAAACGGCACAGTTAATGAATTTGTAAAAGTCGTTTAGGTAATTGTCCGCTAATAGTTCACAAATTGTAAACAGTTACAATGTTTGTGTATATTTCATAATTTATTCGATACTAAGGAACACTAACTGCGAGTGATCTAAGAAGTCGGTAACGATCTTAACTAAACTTGCCACCCACAATATAAGAAGATTTTGGAATTATTCAAAACAGTTAATAAACGAGTGATTACAGCTCTATATTTCAGAAGAATAGTTAACTAAATGCTTTTTTATCACAGTATGTCGTTCAAAAACTTTTTTCAATATGGCGACGTTAAAGGCATGCTGGGAAATCTCTCGCCTTGAGCAGAGTGGGTGCTCTAATGCTAACGAATGAAAATAGTTTTTTTTCAGTTACCTGCCCAAAGCAGGTGGATCCTACATCAAGGAATATACATTGAAGCTAAATACCGTTATTGATTGCATACAGTTTCTAGTAAACAAATAATTTTGTGTCATTAACAAAAACATATTTTTTGTCATCTACCTACTAACCTAGACGCCTAGTTGCAGAAATAATTTTTCTATTATTGTAAAATGTTTCACCAAATATTTTCTGCTTATATCAGAAGAAATTTGGTTTTCTAATCGAACGATGATTTAATAATAGTAAAATAATTGGACATTTCCCATTTCGATTCCTTTGGATTTGAGTGCTTCTTATGCTATGTTTGGATCTTGAACTTCCGACGTTCAAGTGCTACTGATGAGAAGTTACTCCTTGAAATGTGCTTAGAACATACTTAACTTCTCCAAATTGATTCAACATTAATGATTTTGTATTTTGCCTACAATGTGCACGTTTGTAAAAAATACATATCTGTATGGTCTTTACAATAAACAGTTATTGGCAACCGTGATGCTCATCACTCCTCTTTAGTTATCTGTGCCCTAGCTATTTCTCAGCTCTTTCAACCTCCCCTCCCCCCCCCGAGGGCGACCGGTGTATAGAAATAGGTCGTTCGGTTTATCCGCCTGCAGGTAGAACCCCTGCTAAAGGGGCGTCCGTTAGTTCGAGCGGAATGTATAAATACTCGAACTCCCCTTCTCGAAGGTTGTACCGGGGAAAGAATAGGCACCAGGCATCTCCGTCCTTGAGGCACTAGTCCTCTAAAAGGGGCGTCCCTGATTGTGGGTGATATATAAATTCACAATCCGTCAAGAAGGAGACGTTAAAGACGCCCCGTGTTAAGGAAATGCCACGTCTAAAGCACGTTCAAGACCCCTTGTAACAGCTTATTTTGAGTGGTCAGTAGGCGGCCAGTAACAAGGCTAAATTTTCCGCCGCTATGCCGCTGGTCGTAAAACAACAATCAATCAATCAATCCTTCAACCTTCAGAATTCTCAGGCTTGTCCTCTATGTTTCTATTAAATGAGTTATGCAGAGTTATACAGAGCTATACAGATGCAATTCCATTATCAATCATCTATTTCATATGAGATAATGTGACATTAAGAAAGTGAACGACGATTCTTGTGTACGCTTCGTCGCAATATCTTATCTTTTCCGACAATGTTTTTTAATTTGTGTACGTCCTTCCGCAATAATTCCTAGCCTGCCTCAACGCCGCCATATTGACGAAAGTTATTGGACGACATAGTATGACAGAAAAAAATATAAATTTTCCACATCTTAGAAAAAAAGATATCATTTGCTCGCTTATAAACTGTTAATAAAAAGACTCAAATCTTCAAATTGCAAGATGCCTGCACGGATTTAATTCAAATCAATTTAGGAATTTTTATTGCTAAAATAAAAATGAATATTTAACAAAATAACGAATTTTCATTTTTGTCTTTTTGGAAACTTTCAATTTGTTTTACTTTTTGAATTTTCCCTCCTTTAGAGTTAAGAATTTTACTCAGTAAATATCGATTGGCAGTTAATGAGTAGTGTTTTCTTTTAAATCATTTACCTGTTATTTGACAACACTTGTAATTTTCATTCTGGTTAAATTTCTGGACTAAGGTAGGCGTTCTTTCACCACTCTCGAAATTAGTTGAAACGTCGATCAACTATTTTTCAAAAAATAATTTTTGCAGAGCATTGCGTCGATTGCTTCTTTCTTTTTATGAGCATTGCTTCGTTTGCTTGTAGGATATTTGATATCACCGGTCATTATGAATTTGGTATTGTACATCTTAATAAGTTGATTTTTAAATTTTCTTTTTGTAACTTGTTTTAGAAGTTATGTCGCGTTCGCTTCGGAAAATTACTCGTGTTAATTAAAAACACTACTACCGCTGATCAGTTTTCATTCCAGAATATGGCGGACCAAGATGTTCTAGAATTAACACCACAGGACGAAGAAGTAGAGGAAATGCTAGATTTTCTTGACGAAGAGGACAACGAGAAAAAGATGAACGAAGCAGCAGCATGCCCAAAGCCACTTGTATTTACCCCAGGTAAATCCAAGTCGCCTATGCCGTTAGGAACAGGAGACTGTGACTCTGAAGAAGAAATGACCCTCCGAATCAAATTGCTTGAACAAAAAAAGGCTCAGATGAAGAAGGAGCAACTGAGTAAAAGAATTAAAGAACTGGAAGCGGAGGTTGAAGAAATTGAGAAGGAATCAACAACTGAATCCAAAAAGCAGAAGAAAAAGAAAGGAAAAGGTAAAGATCTGAATAGTGAAATAACAATTAATGATCTTCGTAAATCAAAAACATTGACAAAAAAGGCAAAAGAAAAATTAAAAGAATGGGGTTTGGAGGGTAATTTGTCAGATTCAGAGTCAGATGAAAAGTCTAAAAAGAGTAAGACTAAAGCAAAAGAAGGGGATGAATTGGGTAAATTGTTGAGGGACTTGCAAATTAAATTACCAGATTCTGCAAATTCTAAAGGGGGTTTAGAAAAGCAGAAGGGTAATAGTAAGTCTGACTCATATAAAAAGCCGAAGGTAGTGCAGTTTTCTGACTCTCAAAAGAAACGTTCTGTTAAAGAGAGGGAAAGCAGCAGTACTGACTCGGAATCCGATTCAAGTGGGGATGAATCTTCTGATTTAGAAACTAATTCATCTCTAGACACCTTGAAAAAGAGTAAAGGGTTAGAATCCGGTTTAGCAACAAAAGCTAAAGAAAAAGTCGTAAATCCTCAATACTTCTCTCATAATTGTTTATAATACGAGTATGTAAATAAGGATTTGGAATTCAAACAGTTATCGTTTAAAATGTTTGTTGCAGGGGAGTTAGAGATTATTAACAATTTTTGTAAAGATAAGTCGGAAAAACAGGGCAGATTAAATCTTTTACAAAAAATTTCATATTTAAGTTCAATTTACCAGTGGCAAACTATTTTAGATTTCTATGCTGCTTGGCTTAGGCAGATTGAGTTAGGAAGGAAGACTTGGAATGATGATCCACAGAGTTTGGAAAATATTATTTTGAGCGGTCATCATCTTCCAAAAGATTTTAGACCTTTTTCTAAGTCTATTATAAAAGGTTCAAAAGAACCGCAAGTTTGGTTTT
>JAULBM010318824.1:0-13663 GCA_032357055.1 Geukensia granosissima | reverse complement strand
ACCTTATTACTTCGATTGTTCTATGTTTTTCCCTGCAATAAAACGTAAATAAAATGAGTAGTTTTTTTATTTCATAGATAGAATGAATAATATCTTCCGCTATCTTGACGATATCAAATATGTCGGTACAATTTAGCCCTAACAATTTACTTTAATAAAGCTTCTAAGGATAGCAGCAGTTGTCCTTTTGAAGAATTAAATGTTTCAGTATCAAAAGATTAAATCAAAACTAAAATAAACGACACAAGAGACGATCTCTAATTCCCCTTTGACAATTTACCCTCATTGACAGGAACGTCCATTTAGCCCTGTCAATTTCCTTTTATAAGGCTTTTATGTTTCTGTTTCAAAAGAAGTTTAAATCAAAATTAAAATAAACGGCAAGAGAAACGATCTCTAATTCCCTATTGACAATTATCCCTCATTGACAGGGACGTATATTTAGCACCATTATATGATGTAAATATTATTCAGCTGGTCCGTTTGTCCCGTGTATGCACCGATGTTTAAGATTTAAATGATATAATCTTTGTATAACCAGCAAATTATTAAGTTAGGGATTTCGTTTTTATCAATTAGTTAAGGGCGGGTAAAGAAGGAGATATAACTTTAGTCTTCCGATTGTCAACTTCCTGTTCATGTCTAGCAACATTCCAGCCGCACCTGCATACGGAGTGTATATTTCTCAGTTGATACGCTACTCCAGGGATTGTGCTTCCTATCAGGATTTTATTAATAGAGGGTTGCAGCTGACAGGAAAGATACTGAGCCAAGGGTGTCTCAGGGAAAGATTAGAGTCATCACTCCGGAAGTTTTTCGGTTGCCATTATGATTTGATTGACCGGTACGAAATATCCATTTCACAAATGGCAATGGATATCTTCCCACTGTCGTGAATACAAATCCGTTCCTATACCGGTTGTGATTATACACCGGCTTTGTTTACTGAATAAGACGACGGGTTCCACTAGTGGAGAAGCAGTTTCTTATACTTCTGCAGCACCTGAACTCGGCCTGGTTTTTGTAGGGTTTGTGTTACTCCAGATTTAGTTTTCAGTGTAGTGTTGTGTGTTCTATGTTTGTCTTTCGATTTATTTTGTTGGCCATGGTCTTGTCTGTCTTCCGACGATTTCTGTCTGCCCTTTTGGTATCTTCAAATTCCATTTAAAATATATACCAAATTAAATAAAAAAATATTAACATTAATATTTTTATCTTGCTTGCACTTGCAGAAAATTCATAAAAAACGGAATATCACACCAAAACTATTATTAAAGGTGTTGGAAATAAAGCTCGTAAATCGTAAATATAAACAGAACCCATTGGGACTTATCAGGTTTTTTTAAAATATACTATGGGTCGATGACCACCTAAGCTCCTTAAGTTTTCAAGGTCCCTATCTTGAGGGACTTGTCCGCCATCCATTAAAAATTTTTCGTTGATCCAGCCGATAAAGCCTTAAATAACATTGTATTTGTTTGTTAAAAACACTATATTGATTGCTTGATAAAAGATCTGGGCCTAAACGACACATCTGGTAACCCAACATATACACCTTCTACACTTTCTAAAGAAGAGAGCCTCGTTAACCAATGGTCGTGTCTGTCTTCGTTTGGTATTGCCACCAAGGATTGATTGATTGATTGATTGTTGTTTAACGTCCAGTGGCAAATATTTCATGCATATTCAGGACGAAAACAAGTTTAACAATAAATCAATGTGTAGACTGTGAGCAAGGACCGGTAAGGGAGGGACTTTTGGACTGCCACTGGTTATATTGCGGGTTGGATAGGGGTGAACAATTTAGCCTTGTAACTGGCCGCTTACGGACCACTCAAAATGAGCTGTTACCAGGGTCTTTAACGTGCTAAAGAAGGCCACCAAGGAAGACGAGTCGGATCTTGCTTCTTTATTCTAGATGCCAAAACTACACAAGTGTCAATATAAAGAAAGATATAAAGGGGGTTCATCGAGGTGCTCCACCAAGCCTCTTTCTAAATTACTTACAACTATACTGTCAACAATCAAGGAAATTCTTCAAAAGTACTGTAATAAAGCGTACTCCTCAAGCGGTGATAACCAAATATGGAAATTAAAATATTCGAAAGAACTGCTTATTTACCTCGCATTTGATTCTTTAAAATATTATAAGTATTCAAACGTTTGACTTTTGAGCCATTTATACCTCGATTTCACATTCACAACAAGACCGTAAATAATTGATACATCAGGGTTTTGTTAAACAAAATGGAAATCCAAGATATAAATATTTGGTTTTAGGTAAGAAGAGGTCTTACTTTGTAAGACATCACTCCGCTTGGTCTTATAAATACAGTAAAGGAGATATTATCAAAATGCTGGATTTTCTGATTGACAACATTTTCGTAAAATTTGGTGGGCGAGTTTTTCAACAGGCCGTTGGCATTTCAGAGGGTACAGATTGTGCGCCCACACTAGCTGACTTCTTTTTGAACTCGTATGAAGCAAAATTTAGTCAGAAACTCCTGTGAAGTAACCAAAAGAAATTTGCAAGATTGTTTTGTTTTACTTTTCACTATATCGATTATGTTTTGTCATTGAATAATCCTACGTTTAGTGAGCATCTGGACCAATTATATCGCAGCGAACTAAATACTAAGGAGACTAGATAAAATCTGCTTCATACCTAGATTTTTTCCTCGAAATTGACCCAGAGGGAAATTTTTTCTAAGATTTTCGACAAACGGAATGACTTTAGATTTCCTATTGTTAACTTCCCATATTTATGTGATGTGTTCCTTCTTCCCCGGCTTACCGGTTTAATGTTTCGCAGTTGATTGAATACTCTCGTGCCTGATCCAAGTATCAGGATTTTATGAAGAGAGAATTGTTGTTGTCGCATAACATAAATTACTACAAAGATACATCCAATCAAGGTTTAAAGATTCCCTCTTAAAATTATATGGTCGCCATCATGAATTGGTTGATCCATATGGTAGCATTGTATCTCAACAATAATACAATAATAAGTCGACCTCTTCTCGGAATGACGATAACCCAGATTAAAGTTTAAGGATTCCACGACGGGTGTTGCGCGCAAGACAGGGAATGCTTACCATTCCCGCACATCTTATCCCACTCCCACTTTGTAAAGGGGTTCGTGGCATTTGTTCCTCTTATTTTTGTTTTATCTTTTAGTTTGTTTTGATTTTGTTTTTTCGTTTTGAATTTTTACTTTTGATCTCTCGCATGGGTATTCTAAACTGGACGTATACAGAAAGGTTATTTTTATAAGATTATTGGCATCAACATTGAATTTAGGTCGATATTTTGTTACATTGTTGTCCTACGTGCTCTGAATGATTTTTATTTTTGGTACCTGCATTACACCTTGTTTTCTTCGGTTATTAATTATATTTTACCATTTATCAAACCGAACTTGTTTTGATTGAATTTGTAGCTTAAGAGAGCCAAGTTTTTATCGATTCTGTTTGGATTTTAAACAGCAACGACTTTTTCGAGATCGGTACATCTTGGTGTCTCTTTTGTCTTGTTTTATTTGTTATTGTCTTCGTACGTTGTGGTGACTCAAAAAGTTAAATCTTATGCAGTTAAGTTTTATGTTGTATTGTCACACCACTGTCCCAGGTTAAGTGAAAATTTGAATATGTTTCACCCCACTTCATCATTTATTTGCCGGTCCCAAGCCAGGAACCTGTAATCCAGTGAATGTGGTTGTTTTTCTGTTAAAGTGTTTTACATTCCATACTTATTTGGCCGATGGTTGTTAAATTTTAATATCGTCATGTTTTGGCGTAGGGTGTGGTCATTTGTCCATTATTAAGCCTTATAATAACCTGTAGAAGTTTGTGATTTAAGCAATATTCTCCATCAAAAATCCGTCAAATCTAAAATTCCACCGTATTTTAAAGATTACTCTGTACCAATCATTTCATTTACTAATAAATGTAGCACACCTAATGCAACCACGATTTTCAACTACAAACACGTCAACGACTTCAAGTCTAAGCCTCCGAACTTCACCTGGGAAAGTTCTCATTCAAATATAATCCTGCATGCCACGCGATTACTGGTGACCTGAACATTCTCGAAAACATTTCTCTACGAAATGTGTTTTCCAAAGGGCCAAAGTTCCTTTAGACTCAATCCATTTCACAAATGACAATTGATATCTTCCCACTGTCGTGAACAAAATTCCGTCACTTTACCGTGACTAACATCGATTGTGACTATGCACCGACGTAGCGCGACGAGTGCCACTTTTGGAGCAAGGATTGCCTGCCCTTCCGGAGCTCGTAAACTCACCCTGGTTTTTGTAGGGTTTGTATTACTTTAGCTTTAGTTTTCAGTGTAGTGCTGTTTTTTCTATGTTTGTCTTTCGTTTCATTTTCTTGGCCATGGTCTTGTCAGTCTTCCGACTTAACAATTTCTGTCTGCCCCCTTGGTATTTTCGAATTCCTTTTACACGTTTTGGGTGGCTGTCGTAAAGACAATTGTGCTACATCTCTTTTTTGTTCATTTAAAATATATTATTCAATTAGCCAACACTGTAAATTTGATGTAGCTTATATATTAATCCGTAACCCAATATATTAATAGATATTCGATTTTTGTCAAGGTTGATCACTTTTATGAAAGCTATAAGTGAAGAATTCAACAGATTACAGCTTATTTTTGTTATGTTGTAGCCGAATTGGTTATAATTGATCTTGATTTTTTACACTGGAAATTTCAAATTTTAACGATTTCGTCTAAATCACAACGAGTCGTCCATTAAGAAGTTGTATTTAAATACAAGTTTACCAATGTTCCATAAATATGCTGACTTTTAATAGGCTATATGCGCATTCAAGGATTACCTGTTAAGTATTGGGTGGCTTGCATCAAAGGCACATCTTAAATTATGTAGTTTACCTTTTTCGTATGATTAGTGATATTGCAGTGATCATTAACGTTAATACAAGTACACCAACTAGGATAATAATACCTGAAATAAAAAAATCAATATATTTCTATGAAAAGTTTATCGTTAATGTGCAAAAGTTTTAAATAGATGCATCAACATAAACTCTTATGTATTTCAAAACACAATTTAAATATAGTAGGCGATGTGACAAAATTTTGCGTCAGGACCACAAAACTATCAATCGGAGCCATACTTTGACAAAATTTGGGTAAGCAACTTTTTAAATTTAAATAATGTTTGCAAAAGCAAAATTAAAAAAAACGTCTTTGTGGTGCTACCCCTTTACACAAGGAGTGGTAGTCGATGGTTTTTAACTCCTACACAGCAATTTAATGCTATCAGTCGGACAGTTGCACAAGATCTTGATTTTTCAGTTGAAATAGTGTTAAAATTGATTTTGGCTAGATTAAGTTTGTAATGTGTAACATAACATTTTTGACTATACTTTAGAGGCCTGGCGAAAATTATACATTGTATACGAGGCTGGCAATTTGCTAGCAACAATAGCTAGCTAGTGTTTAATTTGCCAGCCTCCGTTGAACGCACGTCAGCTTTTTTGACAGCCGAAGGCTTTCAACGATTTGAACCCTAGCTAGCTACAGTTGAACACTCACCAGCCCATTTTGAACACTAGTAAGCTACCGTTGAAAGCTTTTGAACGCTCGCCGGCTTGAATTTGAATAAAGTTTCGTTTAAAAAAAAATTTATATATTTATTATTAATATTGCAATATATTAAGCTTTATTATATATTTAATATATTAAGTATTATTTTCATGACCTCTGATCAAGAATTATAATAAATATGTCAGTGATAATGATAAAAAGATTAATAAGAATGACAAAAATATTTATCATTTATAATATTAAAAATAATAATAATAATTATTATTATAATAAATTAGTTGTATTATTATTGCAATCACCATCTTTATTATCATTCATAGGTCGTGAATTATTTACGACCATACATGTACTAGCTCTTTAACAATCAATAATTTTTCTAAAATTTTCACACCTTTCTGCGCATTGATACCCTTGTTGATATCTGACAATAAACATGTCACTCGAGGTAATGATGAAGCCATCTCGTAGTAAATATTACACCTATTATTTCTCTGATATGTTCTCAAAATTTATTGACGGAAACTTCAAAAATATATGCACAGTCTCGTCGTAATTGTCGTTTAATCTCTCTCTGGTTTGTACCCCTGGCAGACAGTCTTACTACATGTGTATATAATTATCGGAAATATTCGTGTTTTCTTGGTCAAATTTATTTTGTTAATTCTATTAATTACATGGAGGTTGTCGAGGAGTCAGCTGAAACTAACGAGCATTCAACGCTTGCGTTCAAGGGTTCAACAAACGCTGGCTAGTGGTCAAAAGCTTTCAACCGTTCGACAGCTAAGCTTTCAATGTTAAATTGGCTTTCAATTTGCTAGCAATTTCCAGCAAAGTGAAAGCTAATGTATGACTTTCGCCAGGCCGCTACTGTATGTATCATTATAATACATGTATTTGGAAAACTAGCGCTGCTTCCAGTTACATTTCAGTTTCCCCAAGTATGTCGTTTACATCTCCCAGTATATGTTTTAAATAGCATTTGTCCAATACAGTGTTTTCTAGAAAAAGCTGGGTCACTGAGACAGTTACTGACTGCTTTGTGTTGCTCACTTTAAGAACAATTGGCAAAGGACCCTCAATTTATCTTTTCAGCATACAACAACCTTGATAATTGGCAAACGGTCGTACTTGGATTGAGATTCAAACATTTGTTACAGCACATCATATTGTTGATGGCTTACAGCGATAAAGACAAGTTAATGTCAATGATTTAGACCATAAGAGTCAGCCAGATCCCCGACAGGAATTAACCAAAAGGGTGTAACTTAAATCTTTCTTTCCTCCAAGAAATGAGCATTGTTTCTATATTTAAAAATATCTGCGATTCATAACCAGTTCTACAAAAACATAAATTAAGATGGGTGTCCCACGCAAGCTCGACACAGGGGATGCTTACCCTTCCGGAGAATCTGATCCAACTCCTGTTTCGTGAGGAAGTTTGTGGAATTCAGGCCTTCATTCCTTTAAATGTTTTCGTTTATTTATTTAATTTTTTTTAATTTTCGTGTCTCTTTGGACTGTGGACTTTTCATCTCTTGCATTGACTCAAGCATATTCAGTTTATTTAGCTGGACATTGATACTATAAGATGGGTTTAATAAACATAAGATTCAATTATTTAATGCATTCAAAATTAAGACAGCCTGCTTAACATGAACATATTAATGAGACATATTGAGCAGCAAGTGGTTTAATTCTTTTTGTTGATCTGTGTTTCATTGGTTTGATCCCTTGTTGTTAATCATACTCATATGTTATGCATATTAAAATGGGTCGAAATATTTCATTCACAAATTATGGAGACAGATAGACCAAAGAGAATAGGTTTTTCATAATACTTTTCCCATGTTAGTCTGCTCTCAGTTTTGGCCATGTGACCTAATTTTTCTAAGATAATTCGTTAGTTTGAGCTGTAGTCTTTTTGATTGATTGTTACCCATCACGCTAATCAACAACATGGATACAGTTTCAATGCAGCAAGAAAATTCATGCCATTTACAATAAGTTTTATTGTCTGTCAGAAATTTAGAAGAGTTAAAAGAAACTAACATTACCTATCTGAATATAGGAAAAGCACACGATGTTTCGTTCTTTAGAAATAATTCCTGTAGTTGTATTATTTTCATTTGAGTCAGCTGCGTTGTTCGGCGAAGCAAAACAGCCAGCAGTTGTTTTTGCCTTTGCATCAATAATTTTGTCGTGAGAAGTGGGAAAAACGGTCGTTGTTTGTATAGTTCCAATGATGATATTTCTCTCAGTAGTATCATAGCCGGAAGTTGTCTTTGCCGTTGTACCGTCGTCATTTCTCTGAGAAGTAACAAAGCTAGTTGTTTCCTGTGGCATAACTGTAGTTCGCACATTTTCATCGCTGGTTATTTTCTTAGTAGTATTGTAGCCGGTAGTTGTCTTTGCCTTTGTATCGACGTCGTTTCTCTGAGAAGTAACAAAGCTAGTAGTTTCCTGTGGCATAACTGTAGTTGTTCGCACATTTTCATCGCTGGTTATTTTCTTAGTAGTATTGTAGCCGGAAGTTGTCTTTGCCTTTGTATCGACGTCGTTTCTCTGAGAAGTAACAAAGCTAGTATTTTCCTGTGGCATAACTGTACTTGTTCGCACATTTTCATCGCTGGTGATTTTCTTAGTGGTACTATAGCCGGTAGTTGTCTTTGCCTTTGTTTCGACGATGTTTTTCTGAGAAGTAATTAAGCCAGTTGTTCTTAGTGGATTTACTTCGACGATGTTTCTCTGGGTAGCAATAAAGCCAGTAACTTTCTGTGGCTTCACTTCGACGATGTTTTTCTGTGTAGATAATATTAAACCACCTAGTAGTACAAATAATAAAAACACTAATGCAGCTTGAAACATACATGAAGAAATTGTCAAATAACAAAAACCCTTAATTATTTGGAATTATTGATTTTTATATGGTTTAACGCCACTTTCAACAATATTTCAGTCATATCGCGGCGGTCAGTTTTACTCGTGGAGGTAGCCGGAATGCCGAGCTTTGGCAGGTAAATGTAAAACATTATCATTGTATGTTAAAAAGTCAAGCTCCATCTCACGCCGTATAGGTGATGGGCTAACGCTACAGGTAAGTTTAAATTAACTACAGGTAAATTTTAATCAACTACCTAGACCACCCGGACACCCTGCCCCTATATTATTGAGTTATAATTGATTTCTAATTAGTTCAATTATAACTCGTCGTCAAATCAGTTGACAAATAATGCATTTTTTGTGACAAAAATGTCATTTGATATATAATGATAGTTATATGAAAACAAATCGAAGATACTAAAGGGGCAGAAGGGAATCGTTAAATCAGAAGACAGACAAGACCATGGCCCAACAAAAACGAAATGAAAGACAAATATACGTAAAAAACAAATCTAAAAATTAAAGCTAAGCGATAATTCCTTTTCCGGCTGATAGCTAAAACAACGAAAAATAATTTCAAAGAAAAATGAATCCCCAGGAGAAAAGAACTGGAAGACAGTATAGAGCCTAATGGTATAGCAAAATTAAATCTCACATCATTATATTGTTTACTTTAAAAATTAACACGAAAAGGCTCTTGCAGCGTCAGGCAACAATCCTAAAGTCTTATTTCCCTATAAAACAATGGAACAAACGGTTTTGTCTCCATAGTATTGATCAAACATATAAATTGATTGATTGATTATTGCTTATAACGTCCAGTGGCAAATACTTCAAGTATATTCAAGACAAGAACAAGTTATGAAACAATTAATCAAAAATGGGGTGGGTTTCGGGTAAAAGTTGAAAATTTTTCTAGCCACAGGACGTCAAATATGGACTGTTTTGGTAGGGGTGGTAAATTTTGCCTCAACAAGTTGCTACCAACGACCACTCATTACGAGCCATTGCAAAGGTGTCTTTAACATACTGAGAGCATGGCATTATTCCAAAATGAGACCGATTGTTTTACGTCACCTCATAATAATAATGGTTGAGAATTTAAACATCCCGCCCAATAAACAGACGCCACATTTTTAGGAGCTCTACCCTGGTGGAGAAACCAATTAGCCTTTTTCTTTACGATGGCTATTCTCGGTATGGTCAAGTATTTATACATCCCGCCCAAACAACAGACGTCACATTAGCAGTGGTTATACTTGCAGGTAGAGAAACCGAACGACATAAATTGTTAACCCCAGCCGCCCTCATGGTTTTAAACAAATTGATTCTTAGTAGTTGCTGTTAAAAAATGAAAATTAAATAAATAATTGAAAATTAACTTCTCCTTTAAATCTTTAGTTTTTTTTTTTTCATGTATTCCTCAGTGCCTCAAATATAACCGACATATTTTTATCGTTTTCTTTGTACATTTGGGTTGTCAAAAGTGAAAATAAAATAAATAAGTGAAAACCCTCTATTTTGAAATCTTCATGTTTTTTCAATGCCTTAAATATAACGGACCAGATATCTGAGTGTATATTGCTATAAACTGTCATTTTAGGACACACTATATATTTAATATCAAAAGAGACAAATTGATTTTTGCTGATTTTTTCATAAAAACCTTAGCATTTTCCTGAACATTTTTTATTGCGTTTCCTGAAATACAAGTCATGTTTGGGATTGAAAAAATGTCTTTAAACGTGTAGGTGAACTTTAGAATATCACTTAATCAGTATCACTTTATTGCAATGTAAGCAGTCAGATGCATATTTAAAATATCGAGAAAATTAAATATTCTGAAATTTTACAGATTAACCTGAAGATCAAGAAAAAAAACAAGCAAATTATTTTAATTTTTATCTACGATTATAGGTGACACATTTTTAGAACATAAAATTTGGTGTTTTATCAATTTTCTTATGGGCGGGTATGAATTGCATGTCTTTCTTTCCGATAACATGTAGACCTTTAAAATGAAGACCTTCATGTTAGAATTAGGGCAGGAAAACATTTTAGGTCATTCTTTAAACGCACTTTTCCGTTAATTTTTCATTAACTGCTCCACTTTTCACGAAATCAATAAAAAATCATTTTGTTATAAAATCACAATTTCTAAATATATACTTAACAACATAAGAAACGCACCATTTAAAAAAACGTTTTTCAACCTGAAAAATTATTTTTGGTTTTCAACATAAACTGTCCCAATTAATGCACCCTTCAATTTTCTTTACTCGTAAATGTCTTGGTCATTGAAGCGCTAACAAAACCACTGCAGCTGGAAAACACTAATTCTGCAAGGACTATGCATGTCGATAACTTTAATTTAAAATTTGAACTCGGTTCGTGTGTATCACAACATTATCTGTAAAAGGAAAACCTGAAACTTGATTTGATCATTTATTGATTTTGAGATGCCAAGACTTAACCTAGATGAACTTAACCAGCTGAAGGTATGCTCCGTGTTGGTCTTTTCGCCAGACAGGTTGCAAGTTGGTTAAACTGTCACCACAGTACCATTGTTCGTCTTAACCAACATTTTGTTGCCACAAATTCAGTCGCCGATAGACCAAGATCCGGTCAGCCTAGGGTGACAACACCGCAACAAGATCGGTTCATTAGACTGGAACACCTTCGAGACCGTTTCCAAACCGCGACCAGAACAACTACTGAAACACCGGGACGCCACAGACCAAGAATCAAAGCTCAGACAGTGCGTCGGCGACTCCGAAAAATCACTTGAAAAACCGCCGTCCATACAAAGGTCCCGTGCTTACGCAGCGTCACAAACGTCGACGCCTTGATTGGGCACGACGCCATCTGCCATGGACACATCAGCATTGGAATACAGTCCTGTTTTCGGATGAATCCCGCTTTCATTTCTCCCGTGCTGACGGTTGAACTGGATATATCGTAAAAAAAAAACGAATGTGCAATAATTAATACTTACATTGAGGTGAACCATAATTATGAAGACTTATTTTAGTGCTTTATTTAGAAACATTTAAAATGTATTTCCTTTTGCAACATTGTACCGTTAAAATGTACTTTCACGAGTAAAAAAAACTATTGTTATTGAGAGAATAAAATTAGACAGGATTTGGTAAAAATCAGCTCAGACTGACAACGAAACCAATAGTTTCAATACAGATAAAAGTAGTGGAGAGAAGAACTCCAGAAGTTCAAAGACCAACGATGACGACTGGACACATATGAAACAATCTTTTGATGTTCAAACGAGTAATGAAGGTATCTCTTCTTTCACCTATGTCAAAGGTCATACAATGTAGTCTTGGGAGGTTGTGTCCAGGATATTAACCGATGGGGAGGCGGTAGCTTCATGATGTAGGCAGCTTTGTCGTTCCGTCACAAGTCTGGCCACCACTTTTGCAACAACAATCTAAATGCGCAACGTTATAGAGATGATATTATGGCTGCCCATGTCCAGGCAATGTTTCAGTACAATCCAGAATTGTGAGTTTACCAGCAAGATAATGCGCGGCCGCACACTGCTAGACTGTCAGTGGAGTGTTTGAACAATGCTTACATTGCCGTAATGCAATGGCCGTCATTATCTCCCGACGTGGCACCGATTGAGCACGTGCGGGCCGAGTTGGGACGCCGAGTCAACAAACGCCCAATCAGGCCGGAACTGCGACGAGCCCTGACGGAAGAGTGGACCAACATGCCACAATTGACAATTCAGAACATTATTTGTTCAATTAGACGTCATTGCACAGCTTGCATCAACGCTGAAGGGGGTCATACCCGCTACTGACTTTTGCTTCTGTGGTTTCTATTGTTTCTGTGCTTGTTGTGACGTCATACCGGACCGGAAAATTTCCAAACTCTGTGACAGAGAAGGACATGAGCATATCTAAAAATTGCTGCATTTATGTTTTTTAACTTAATTTATATAATTATAATATAAATATAAATACATGGTGCGTTTCTTATGTTGTTGAGTATATTTGCAACTAAAATTTTAACAAGTGGTCCTTGGTTAAGATATTTTCCCTAACAGAAGGCTATGATGCTTATATTTTTTCAGATTATAAATATTTTGTAATCCATTCTCTTTAAAGGTAATTATTTCATATATTTCCTTCTTTTAGTCTATTGTTATCTACAAAGAGTAAAATTTTTTATTCAACTTAGTCTTTTGATTCTATATGCCATCAAATTATATAAAAATTGAAACAAAATTTTGACTCTCATTTTGTAGTCTTTGGTTTAACCATATGAATTGTAGTTTATTTGGAAATTCGTGTTTTTTTTAATATTAAATTTCAAAAAGATCATTATTTTATCATTCAGTAACACAGTTGTCCTTGCCGCAACAATACTTTATGTTGTTCATAGAATTTGACCAAAGGTACTTGATAAGTTGTACAGACAGGAGTACCAAACCCTACCGGGCTTAGAAGCATCCGACTGTTTGTAGCTATATCTGGAACGACTCTATCTGCATACCAATCTAGACCAGTTAACTGACTTGGATATACAAGTTTATTGAGTCGGACACCAGATCAAGATGTGGCTGTAGTCTGCACAACAAACGGTGGACACTAAAACATTCCATTTGAATCAGCGACAAAAAGTCGACCAAATTATAACATCTTACACGACGTCTCCTTACCAACATGCTACACAAATGTTTAAACGTTCTGCCAAGAACCGTCAGACAGAGAGCATTAAGTTGCTATGTAGGACGTTAAAAACCAACAACCATTAAATTTTCACACTAGGTGCTAATGTGAGCTTTACTATCTTAGCAATAGTCTGTGTAAAAACAGGTCGATATTTAATAAGAGCGCATTATTAAAACCCAAAGAGTAAGTTGAAGAGGTTAGTATAAAAAATGTTCTTTGGTGTTCTCTTTTTTGCTTTAATCAGCACTTTTATATTTTACATAAATTATTCTAAACAAGAAAACAGAACAAATTATAACTTAACAGGCTCAGATGTCATAGTTTTGTTTTAAAAATCACCATATAACAAGGCTGCAGACACATCCCACAAAAAAGCTATAATGTGCAAAAGATATGGGCATTATAGCACCGGTGCTAGGGGCCGTCTTGAACTTGCAGTGAGGTGCGAGTTTTTACTCCGTGTTGAAGGCCTCACTGTGACGTTGAGATGAAGA
>JAULBM010318803.1:0-13664 GCA_032357055.1 Geukensia granosissima | reverse complement strand
CATCTTAACATCTCATGATTTCTTTTCATATACTTTCAATAGAGATGACATCTTTTGTTACTTCATTATTTAAACTAAAGTACACCAAACAAATTTTGCCACAACAAAAGTGAACCTGTATCAAAAGTTTTTCAGCGAAATATATCAAATTATATATATCGTTGGAATTCTAATTTTTTGCCGCAATTGAAGCTTTAGCTAAAAATTCATTTTAACTTTGAATAAAAAATTTCCCCATAGGGTATAATGTTAATTTTTTCGACTTTGCAAATTTGCTTCATTTTGATGGTGCAATTAACCAATGGTCTCCGGTAACAAGACATGATAAGATTTTTATTTTTTGTGATTTTATGACAGATAACAGATGAAATGTTAGGAATAAAGATGAATTATATTCTGGTTATATCACTGAACCGAGATTTTGATCTATGAAAACATGCCATTTTGAGCCAAATTTTGTCAATGTCAAAAATTTAACATAGAGGGGTAATGGGGAAATTATTTGTGCTGAAGAAAACTTAATTTTTAACTGCAGGATGAGTTGCGGCAAAAAATAAGAATTCCAACTACATATAACATGACATAATTCATAGCTGAACTTTCGATATATTTTGACTTAAGTCGTGGCAAATTTCGTTTGGTGTACATTAACACTTGTATATCTTGGAAGTCCTAACCGTCCCAGCGGACTGGAGAATGGCCCATGTCTCGTCGGTGTACAAAAAGATATCTAGATATAATCCAAGAGAACTACTGCCCCATCTTCCTCACCTAACATTTGTCAAACACATCATTACACCTGAATAAAACAATTTTGTTATGCCCATTAACATGATTTTCGCAAACGGTGCTCATGTGAGTCACGGCATTTCTATTAAACTACATGTAGAATCTGGCAAACAAACTGACTTTTTGGTATGAATTTCTGTAAAGCATTTTTTATGGTCTCACTCTCACTACAACTACATAAACTAAAAAAAACTATGACATAACAAGGTCACACACACACACACATCAGGTTAAAAACTTTCTTCATAACAGAATTCAAGCAGTAGTTCTCGAAGGGGAAACGTTTTTTGTATGTTTCTTTTGAATCTGGGGTACCACATGGTTCATCCCTGGCACACATTGTTCTATATAAATGATCTGTTAACTGGTTTAACATAATGCAACCTGGGAAACATCTTGAAAATTGCCTTCCATCCCGAAAAATGTAATGTCATCTCCATCACAAAGTATACCACAAGTATATATATTTCATGGTCATACCAAATAATAAAGAGTCATCATTAACTAAGATCTCAAATGGGACTCTAACATATCAAACATCTATACAGTAAGGTCTTCTTATAAAACGAATTTGAAGATTAGCTTCAAAACTGTTAAAGAACAGGCATTCAAATCTGTAGTGCGACCAACCTCAGAATATGCCTCTACTGTTTGGGACCCTTACATTAAACAAGACATAGATGCTATTGAAAGACGAGCAGCACGTTTTCCCACAATTAGATACAGAAATACATCTAAAGTACACCAAACGAAATTAGCCATGACATAATTCAAAATATATCAAAAGTACAGCTATGAAGTTTTACATGATATATATCATTGGATTTTTAATTTTTTGCCGCAACTCATGCTGCATTTAAAATTTCAGTTTTCTTCAGCACAAAAAATTTTTCCATTACCCCTCTATGTTAAATTTTTGACATTGTAAAAATCTGTCTCAACATTGCATGTTTTCATACATAAATTTGGTGTTTCAGTGTTATAGCTTGAATATAATTCAACTATATTCTTAAATTACATCTTTTATCTGTCATAAAACCCTATAAAATAAAAATTTTCTCATTTCTTATTACCCCAGAACATTTTTGATTGAACCCCCAAATTGAAGGAAATTTACAAAGTCAAAAAAAATTTACACTACACCCTATGGGGAAATTTTTTATTTCAAGATATAATGAATTGTTAACTACAGCATCAGCTGCGGCAAAAAATTAGAACTCCAACAATATAAAATTATATCATTGTAAAACTTTTGATAGAGGTTCACTTTTGTTGTAGCAAATTTCGTTTGGTATACTATAGTGATAATCATCTTGAAAAGGAAGCACTTGATCTACCCGAAGAAAAAATGCTCATTAACAATTTTGTATAAAATTGTAAATAACGAGGTGGCAATATCAAATACAAACAGGTGAATTCCACACCAAAGGCAACCTAGACGCAACAACTCTAACAGTAGCCACAGTGCAGATCAGAATACAGAAAACAGTCTTTCTTTTCGAAAACAATGGAAAACTTTATAGAAGACCCAGTCATCAAATCTGACACCAAATACTCTTTCAATGCAGCACTAAAAAAACTCCATTAAATATATCATTCATTATTTCATTGTACAGAGTTGTTCTTTTCGTGTTTTAATATGTAAATATTAAATTTTTGCATTTTTCTGATTACAAATTTACATATTTATCTTTGTCTTGTTTTATACTTACCTCAATTAACATTTCTTCAGCCATTTGAAGTTGGACATTAACTGTAGATAAATAGAAAATTAAAAAAATTATTAAGTGAAAATGGGCATACTTTCTTGCACTGGTTAAAATTGGCAGGTAGAGCAAACCAAAATATCTCTTCTGACAAAATTGTATATAAAAACTATTTTACACAAAAGTGAAAGTTGTGGTCACTTTCATTCGGATGTCCTCGGTATATTTTTTAAGAAGTAAACGTTAGTATAAGTAAGTATCACCTCCTTTCCTTTAACATAACTCTTTTTTGTATCTTCAAAAAGCTGCAGCTAGTAAATCCAGAATCATACAAAGAATTCCAGTATTACCAATCTTTGCTCTACAAACATAAATGGGTATGTTGCTACAACTCAGCATTTTTAAACAATTTTCATAAAAAAGATGTTTATTATAAGGGTAGAATCTACATCGATTTCAAGTCATTGCTGATAATTGAAAACAGAAGCATGAAAGAAGAAAATGAATTTCGAATAAGGCCCTTTTTTTTAAACTATATATGGCAATGATGGTTATCTCGGTCAAAACTTGGCAGACGGGATGTTGGCCACAGTTTTGGTTGAGGACCTAGCTCCAGGGGTAATTTCAACAAGTATAATTGTTGCAAATTAGGCGATATTCGTTTGCACGAATTACCTTTTCATTCTCGCCAAAAAAAAAATTCATTCATTTGCGCCACAAAATAATCAGGTAATACAAAGTAACTTTTCATTTGCGCCAATTTCAAATAATAAATTAAACCCTTCAGTTTGCCAGAATATATAATGTGCCCCCCGATCACCACGGGGAGGTGGAATAAGGATTCCGAGCAGGAAGACGTTAATTTTATAAAGTATTTACAATATATTTACAGTTTCAGATAAAAGCAGTCAAATAAATAAAAGCACTATTTTCTACATCTAAAAAGGCATTGTTCGACTGCCTATACGTATGTCCGTCTAAAATTATAGATTTGTTTCATCTGTTTGTTTCAGTGTGAATAAGATCCATGTTTACTCATTAAACGTAATTTGAACGAATGTGAAATTTGAAATTGACCCAAAGTAATTTCAAACTAGAGTACATGGGTGCATGTGAGCATACCAAAACATTACTTACTTATTTTACTGCATAAACATTTTTTATTACTGGATTACCTTATTAAATTATTATAACGGTTACATGTGAAATTAAAATGACGCAAATGAAAAAGATAATTTTGGAACAAATGAAATTAAAAAAAAATTGGCGCAAATGAAATATAGGGTGTTTTTCAATTAGCGCAAATGAAATGCGCCCTTGCAAATAGCCCAGTTGTTTCAGATTTTAAGATATCTGAAGCTGATTTTAAAAAACTTACCATATTAATTGAACATTGATAAACTTTCATTTTTCATACACGACCTATCTTAAACTAAATTTGGCTAAAACTGGCACACGATGCAGGGAATCATTTGGAGGAGACATATCTAGTAACCATTTTACCAAAGTTATGTTTAGTTCCAGGCGAGTTTTTTAACTGAATTCTCATAGGCAACTATTAAAATGGCAGTGGCGACCATTTTGGTTTGCGGATGGAGATGCCGCACACAATGTTAGTGGATAATCTAAATACAATTCTATTAAAAGATTGGGATTGCAACTGGTTTAGTAGTTTCAGACAAGAATAATTTTGAAAAATATCACATCGTTTTCTATGTTTAGTAACGGCTCCTATCATTGATGTCGTACACAATTTTAGTTCAGGACCAACCAAGGACCAATCTCAATAGTGTTAACGGACGGACGAACGATGGACGCAGTGATGGTAAAAAAAAACAATAACAACGACATTCAGTGAAGTAACAAGTTTGTTTTTGAAACTACCCCTATGCAAACTTCAGTCAGCGCAGACGACTCATAAAAACATTAACCCACGTCTCATATAGAATATGTACAATGTACATCGTATTTGGGCTCAGCTTACTAGAATGGATTTAATTTGGGGTTCTCCTCGTTCTTCAACAAAAAACTTTATGATTCTATAAAGGTCAAGTCAATTTTTCCTCTTTCGTACAAATTAGCTTCTTTGATTGATTACACAGTCAAAACAATACATTTAAATTTTATTTTATCAATAAAATAACATGTCAACACGTTAACACCTTCGTCATTATTATTGCACGAAATCGATACAATCAATTCAAAGAAGACGCAGAACCAATAGTTCTTATATAGCCCCAAATTCCTTGGAGTCTAATTATAGAGGGTTAAATATCGGTTCCAACTTTCCCACTTATTTAAAAATGCTTTTATTTGGTCTTCAGTAATTAATTTACACTCTATAATACCATACTCGCGATAATGTAGATTACAAGAAGTCTTGTTTAGATAACCATATCAATTAAACTATTCAAATTTGCGAACATATGATCAGATAATTTGGTATAAAGATCAATGGGTTGTTGCCATAGAGGTACCCAGGTATGCTGCTCACCTGTGCCAGGTATTGACTTCGGATCAAAAGCCCAAAATCACTTCATTCAATTTCTGAACGATATAAGACACTATGAAATCGAAGTTGCTTGGTTATACTATACAGGTAGTTCGTGTGAAGTGCTGAAGTCAAGTCTTCTTCGTTCAACATGACATCTTAAAGATATCAATGTTTACATACCCTTAACAAATGGAAATAGTTACTTAAAATTCACTGATTCTTCTCACTGATGTAGAACTTTTGAATATCATCTAACAGGATATAAATTTAATAATGAAATCTATTGTGATATATGCAAAATTGGGTAGGTATACATTAAGTTTTCTAAGTTTTTTCAATAAATTACTGTCGATAATTTGTTTGGATTAATGTATGATTTGTAACCTTAAAATATTGCTTTATAAAAATTTAAAAAATATTACTATGGAAACCGAATTGCATTAGTATCATATTCCTTCAAAATTCTCCGAATAGTAACAGTGGCGAATGGGTCAAGGGTTTCCAAAAGTCTTTAATTATTTGCACACATTAATTAAAAATCAGTCAGAATAACCCACATTTTATATGTGCCTGTCCAATTAAGAGTATCGTCATGAATGACACCCCCTTGTACTTTTTACTTTTTCGGATTTTTCTGTTGAAAATTTTAATCTATGTTGGTTTAGACCCTGGTGGCTCTTTTTTCTCTGTGTTGGATAGATTGAGGGCGTGTCTTCTAGTTTTCATGAATTATGATTGTTGTAGAAGATGGTTTTCAATATCTTCAGAAACATTATGTTTGACAAATCTCTGTCTCAACGAACATCCACATAATCCGGCCATTTGTATATTCTGTACTGTTCTTACCCTCTTCAACAGAAATAGCAGAAAAGTTTGTTAAATCTAAATCTTTGGATTTCAAGACAGCTTTTACCTTTACCAACTGGATATTTGACTGGACCTCCATGTTTGTTTTAGTGTGCAGGTCAGTTGTTACCAATACTTGACTACAAAATGTCCCAGAAACAGTCACGGGAACGAGTAGCACAAAAATCAACCTTGGTTCCGAAATTAAAAGACCCCTTGGCACAGGAGGGTATCAAATCTTCTTTGAATTGGCACAAATTAATGAAGCAAACAAGAGATCAAGACACGTCAAGTTTGATAATTGAAAACTCTAACTTGTGTCTCCATGCATTCTACGTAAATGTGTTTTCAGTTGTCAAATCTGCTTTAACCTTTTAAATGTCTATTGGTATACATGTATAAGAGGTTGGCATACCAATATTTTATAAATTCGCGAAAAAATTTTGCACAGGGTTTTCCGAAACCGTTGAAAGATCACCTTTCACACATTTTTGCCGACTACTGGAGTGCAATATAGTTCAAAGTTTTAATGAAGAGATCAAGTATAAAAACGTCTGTCGTATTGCACATGACAGAACTTGGCTTCCCGTTTACCGGCTTTAACTGCTTACCCTTCCGGACCACCTGAGTTCACTTCGGTTTTTGTGTTTGAAGTTTTATATGTGTATCATGTTCCGTCTTGTTCGTGTTCTCGAAATTATCGTGTCTTTCGACTTCCCCTTTGTCTAGCTGGCCCTTCGATTGTCTTTTGCTTTGATTCATAGTTTCCCCTACTGCAGGATTTGTGCCACACTTTCAATTTGTTTGGATTTCAGACTACTTTTTTGGATCTCGGTTGTGCTATCTTTTAGTGTTGCTGATGAGGAAGTTTCTCCTTGTAGTATAATGATATTCACAATAATGAGACATTGGCAATTAAAAATTTTATATGCAATACACACCTTCTACGTGCTATCAATTCTTAAATTATAATTGATTAAATTGCCATAGTTTATGTAAAGTTACGTTGTTTTTGCAGATTTTTTAACTCTTTTTTTATATTTCATTTTATTTTATCTTCCTATTTTAATTTATTTTTACCGTTAAGCTCTTATTTTTAATTTCCTTTTTACAATTGAATACTACAAACATAATAAATTTTACAATGAAATAACACCAGGGGGGGACTCCATTAGAAATGGAGAAAATCGGTGAATCAACAGTTCCACACAAATTGTCCCCCACCCCCTTCCAAAAGTCTGGATCCGCCTCTTTTAACAAATTATACAAATGCTTCACAACAAATAAAATTGATTTTAGTAAAAAAATAGTCCGGATGTCAGTATATAACTTGTCTTTATCTAACTTAAACATCCATAAAATTCAGAATAATGAACAATAACATAAAGAAACCATACCGAAAAATAAATATCAATACGAAACCTCGCTCTGCTGCGACAGGTTTGGTATCTAAGATTACGATCATATCATAATATTCGGTATTTTTATAGCTTTACGCCATATAATACGACGAAATTTGTCGGGCCTTTAAAATACGGTGTATCACTTCCATAACAAAAACTCCAGGCAGCGAGCAAAAAAGTATATTTAAAAAAATGAGCCTTAAGTTTTCGTTTTTCGTGCCAGGTTCAAATGAATATTTAGTTCCCACGATTTTACATCTTTTTTCATTAAATATAGAGGTTGAGATTATAATTGTGTGTATATAGTTTAAAACCAGGGATTTGTGATGTTTTAGACTTTTGAATTGTCACTCGATAAAGTCTGCTATTGTCACAGTTTAGATTACCAAGCGTTTGTTCATATCATTTAAAAACTAAATCCATTATTCTGTATACTTTATATGCATTGTATACACCTAATTTCTTTTATGAACTAAAGTTTAATTTAAATATGTTGAATAGATGTTTAAATATACTTCACAAGTTCTTCAAAACGACTTGATATCGTTTAATAGTGTCAGTAAGGACGTTAAGCTGTGGAGAATCATTTAAGTCGTATAAATAAAAATTCATTACATGTTTTACATATATATATTTCTTTGTTTGGTTACAAACACCTCAATGTTGATTAAATTCGTGTTATTTGCAAATGTATATATGTATACAAAATAGAATTGTATTTAAACCCCAGATGCTACTTGTGGAAACACGTATCATATACGACAAGATTATCATCACCCAACCAGTTTTTAAATAAGTACCAGAAAAGATGTGGTCATGTGGAATTCCTTGTGATCAAAGATAGTTTTGATTTGTTGAATGACAAATTTGTTGATCCCGATTTTTATTTTGTTTTGTTTCATGCACTCTATGGGCCCTTAGTTGGTCAATCTTATATTGTAGACAGTTCAGCATTTTAAATCTATAAAAAATTTATACGAATGGACTGATTCCAGATAATGAGTTAAAATCTTGTCAGGGAATTTTCATTTGAACATCATTCTGTTCTTATATCATGTTTTCCAATTGCTCTCTTCCGCTACAAATCAAACGCAAATGAGATAATTATTGGTTGTTATCCCAGTATCTCTCCGAGACATAGCGAGAATGGAATCATTTAATAACCTTTTTTTCAAGATCGCATCCCTCACACCCTTTCTCAATAGGAGTGGTTTCAAGGTCAAGTATATGAAATTTGGCTTATCTGTCTGGCATACAAGTCACTATGTGACCTCGTGACCTTCAGTAAAGAACAAAAGTGCTATAATGTAAGCTATATTGCACACAAAGTGTTCGGAAGAAAACCAGTTATACACCTTCCGTTATGATTTGGACTTAAGGCCTAATGGGACCTGCAGAAGTAAGTTATTTTCTACCGTCATTTGGTGTGTTTCTGTCTCATGGACAATCATGCCACATCTCCTCTTTTTATACGAAGTCATAATTATTCCACAAAAAGGAAATAAAATAAAGAAAAACTTTAAAACCCCTATGAAAATACATCAATGAAAATAAAGACTACATCTTGAAATAAGGTGTATATCCACTAACTCTATTGTTTTATCCATCACAGAAAAAAAAAAGAATAATAGTGTTGTAACCTTTAACCTCATAGATGTAGTGATCTTTAAAATACTAGTACTATTGCCGTAGAAAAAAACAATTGTTATAAGCTTCTTTTGTTGACTTTAATTCGGGTTTATTGGGTAAAGAGATCATTATAAAGTGTTAGGATTACGATTTGAACTTTTAATAGTTACGAATTAGAGAAAATCTTGGCTGTTCTCGTGCGGATCCTTACGTGTGGTTAAATATACGGAATATGTCCTCGACTACTAAACTTGGAAATTTAGACATAGAAGCCTTAACCGGTAAGTCTGTATGGGGAGGGTCGCACTGACTACAAACGAACAGATTGGCGGTATATCCACGCCAGAAAGACAAACCATATATATTTTTTCTTTATTTTTTTATTTCCGATTTTTTTTTTTAAATGAAAAAACTTATTGAATTTGAATATAACTACGGGAAGGCCAACAAGTTAAATTCTATATTAGTTTTTCCAAGATTAAAAACTATTGCAGTATATAGGTTTTTGTTGTGTTTGCCAGTGCCATGAAATATGCAGCTATGTTTTCCATGCAGTGCTAACAATAGATTTCTAAAGAAACTGCGACATTACGGAGTTAGAGGCCACCTTCATGGTTGGATTTCCAGTTTCCGACAAGAACACAACGTGTAGCGTTGATCAACAAACTTCGACTTCAACGTCTGTCTCTTCTGAAGTCCACGGAACCTCTCCTATTCCTGTTATTGACTAAGCATCTGTCTTACCATCCACCATCCGACTGTTCGCAGACGACTGCTTTCTGTAAAGGCCTATTAAACAAAGAAAGATCAGGACACACTACAGAACGATTTGAACAGTTTGCGGCAGTGGGTAGATAACTGGCTGAGGTTTTATCCTACTAAGTGCAAGGTTAAAAGTGACAACCACGAAATAACCTTTATACTGTGATTCTATCATCCATGGTCAGTTACTATACCTTTGCCTTCTTTGGTCATAACACCGTGCAGTCGCTAACCCCCTAACATCAAACCACATTAACAAAATCACTAAGAAGAAATTTCACCTTTGCCTTCTTGGGTCTTAACACCATCAACAAAAGTGTACATAACATCATTTTTCTGAAAGTTATCCGCCCATGAAACTAGCTACCCGAGAGCAGAGGGTGAGACCCCCTCCTTTTCCTACGCTATTGAATATCACGTATCATTGGCAATATCAGGTATATATTCAACCTTTATAATATGCAATGTGCTAACTTTAACATCTTGAATGTATTTTATCTGCGATTTAAAATGCATATTGACGGGCATTTTATTTTAAAGAAATTGGAAGAATTATTGATTTTTTTACTTTAATTATTATTTTGCAACGATGCTAAAAGAAATATAAATCAATGAAGTAAAATAAAATAAAGTGGAAAATGTTTGAAGTTTGGACGACATGTTATAGACTCAGCATGGTCCAAAATGTACCCTTTCTTATTGTATTTCGATTTCATGTCATTTGGAAAAAATAGAGACACTATTTACGTGATCCTAATTATAATAGTCACAAGTGGGCCCAAACTTTTGGAAAAGTTTTTTCCCTTTTCCCAAAGGGGCTAGATCTTGAAGCATGACATCAACATTTGTATGATTTTAATTATTTGTATTATATGAGTGCCTCAGTGGAGATTAGTATTTGTACTAACTGTTGTAACCCTCTATAAATAAAGTATTTATTATTATTATTATTATTATTATTATTATTATTATTATTATTATTATTATTATTATTATTATTATTCCACTTGCCAACACCGGTGTAAACAAGCGGACGGGGACCTGCCAATACACACTCGCCTGGATATAAAAAAATGCTAAAATAATTTTTGCATTTTCGAAAGGGAACCCGGACGCCTTGGATCCGCCCCCGAC
The DNA here is from genome assembly GCA_032357055.1 of Geukensia granosissima. NCBI lineage: Eukaryota > Metazoa > Mollusca > Bivalvia > Mytilida > Mytilidae > Geukensia > Geukensia granosissima. The sequence continues at coordinate 2,901 of JAULBM010318803.1, read as the reverse complement.
GAAGGACTGGTAACTCGTAGTTTTCATTAAAAGGAGCTTTTGGACGGATTCAGTCCTGTTGCACATCGGTACTGACTCTCTGCTTTAGTTTTGTGACTTCCGGTTTTAGATTTTGCATTTCTAAGTTCTGTTCAGGATTTTTTTCTGTTTTTATGCACTAAGAGACAACAGAAAGATAATCTTAACAAGCAATCAAGCTAGATCTTGAAGCATGACAGCAATATTTGTATGATTTTAAATACAATATGTTTGGTTGTCTATGATTTATACTACAGACGATATGAACTGTGCAACAAAAGCAGTGTTAGAAATAAGCACTTGCCCGTGAGAGTTAAAATACAATCGTGGTTTCCCGGCGTGCAAGTGGAAAAAATTCGGTCAATCAGTACTGCAGTACTTGAGGGCAAGTTAAATTTTTGTGAGGCAAGTCATTTTTTTAAGTAACTTGCCAAGTTAATTCTAACTCTGCAAAAGTGGAAAATAGTTTTTTACTATAGATAGATAGATAGATAGATAGATAGATAGAAGGGCAAAACAATATGAAAAATGAAAGATATGAAGTAACTGTCCAAAAGACAGATACTGCACCACATCTCAACAGGAAGAGATGAAAGTTCAACAAAATATTGGTGACTAATTTACTCTGTACAAGGATAGGTTATAAATTACCTTTTTGCACATGCAGAGACATTTATAAAAGTATCAGCAAGTATCTTAAAACCAACAAAGTATACCTCGCTGTCCAAGCCTATATTACACATGGCAAAAGTTTTCTTTTAAAATGCAATTCCAATGTATTGCATTTGAATAATTCCATGTAATTGTGATTTCATTTCTTTTGAAATATGTAATGGGCTGTGTATTAAAAAAAAACCTATATTTGTCTAAGGAATGAAATCTTTGGCCCTTGTTTAGACCCCGGAACCTAAACCAAAATACTCAAAGCTTAATGCACATCTGCATGCCTTTTTACACCTTGCCATAAGATGTCGATATGTGTCCATTGTTAAATGCCTTAGGGCAACCTGTAGATGTCAGTAATTATCCATTGTGGGTAGTTGTCCCGTCTCATGGACAATCATCCCACATCTCCTATTTCTATAAAGAAATTCTGGTGCAATATACTTGTACTACCATTCTAAAACAAAATTAAAACTGTAAACATGTAACAGTAGTAATTTGTATGAAAAAAAAAGAATTTAATTCCTTTTGGCCATTGTTTAGATCCATGAACCAAAATCAAAATTCAGAAAGATTATTGCAGATCTACAGACTTAATGCAACTTTTCTACAAAGAAAAAAAAATTGAACCAGAAACCTTAAATCGCATGCCTAAAATAAAAATTTGACCACTATGTGTCCTTTTTTCAAAATGGATATATAATATTGAAAGATTATTTCATATCAACATGCTAAATATGTGCAAATATTCTCTCAGTGAACAAAAAAACCATAACATCAAAATTATAAAAGGAGTTCAAGTCACAAGCATAAAATAAAAATTAACATCTTTAGTCCTTTGTTCCAAAGTAACAGTTTTAAAATCTTATTGTGTATCTACAGCCTATATCCAACCATTCTATAAAAGAAATAAAACTTTAAAAACAAAAATTTAGAATGAGTTCATCACATGGCTAAAATAGTATTTGACTCATGTGTGACAAAAAGTGTGATGGACGGACAGGACCAAAGACATTGTCTCTGGACTTTCTTTCAAAAGTGAAGGGATAACCATATGTCTGGTACAGGTTTTGATAACAATTTTCTTATTTTTTAGATCCAGAAGAAGTCTATTTAGATGATGTAGTAAGTAGATTTAGAAAATAGGATTTACAAATCTAAAAGAAAATTTTGTGTTGAAACAGTCAAAGAAGTAGACTTAGTTTGAAATAGGATGTTCACATGTACAAGTCTTGTTTGTGTTCAAACAGTCAAATATGTAGATTTGTTTGAAATAGGATGTACAAATCTACAAGTCTTGGACAAATATGTAGATTTAGTTTGAAATAGGATGTAGAAATGTACAAGTCTTGGTCAAATAAGTAGATTCCTGTTTGTGTTGAAAGAGTCAAATAATGGAGACAAGTCAAGGACAAACATAAAATATGTCTTAACCTTTAAAATGTCTACTATTTTATAATTGATTTAATACATTTTTTAAAATATATCAACAGGTAATATTCAATTCAGTATTTGATGAATAAGACGCATTCTAAAATATGGCAAAAGGATTACAGTTTCACACATTAAGTAACATGCATTTATGATTATACTTGTAAATATAAAACACTTTTGAAAGACTTATATGCATACAGATTATTGTGTTGTATATATACCTCTTTATAGTTAAATTTTCGATGCATAAATAAATCACTTACAACCATATAGCTGTCAAAATTGTTACATGTAGACCAATATAAACTCTTGAAAACTATAGCTTTTAAACCTGATATGTTTTATGGTTAAAAATTAATGCATTTTAAAATGCAGACTGTTGACATTTATTGATTAGGGTAAAGTCCCCTTATTAAATTTCTGGTGGTGAAGTTTAAAAATCAATTCAAGTCATGTGCTGTTTCTGTGAAACTCTAGTATGATTTCATTGAAGAAGGCCAAAAATTAAGTTTTATCATAGCCGATAGCGCTGCATTCAATTAATTTGTCAATATGAAACAAAAGAAGTAATAGATCTGTTGTTTGGTTTATTGAAAGCCTCAGTAGGGAGCACCTGAGCTCGCCCTGTGTTGATATAAAGTTTATGTTACACATCTTTTAGTTTCTGTGTAGTGTTACCAGGCGCGGATCCAGGATGTTACGTTAGGGGGGGGGCGCTGATCCAGGTCAGTGCCTTGCAGTTAGGGGACCAGGGGGGCGAAGCCCCCCGGAAGCTCATAGAAATCA
>JAULBM010318783.1:0-13664 GCA_032357055.1 Geukensia granosissima | reverse complement strand
TTTGTTAACATTTTTATCTTTATTGAAGTTAAGTCTAGTAATATTTAATAATTCTGATCAAATAAGTGTGTTATCTGGTAAATTATTCAACATGAAATCAGTGTAACGTTTCTTTTTTTGACTAGTATATTTATTAGAGAACCTATTTCTGAGTTATGTTTTGATTTTGTTTAACTTGATTTTCTTAAACATGTTTTAGTCCCTCAAATAAATTTCTGACAGTTTGTAGTATAAAACAAAATAATAATGTTCTTATGATTGAAATTTCCATATAACTTCTTTTTTTCCTTTGATTTTAGACATAATTAGAATTGGTTGTCAGAAAATAAGTTATAGAAACATTTTACTGTATATTTTTCAGACATTATTAGCCTGCATCATGGTTCTGGCAGGTGACATTTTTGCCCTGATTGACTTCTTCAGTTTTGCAGCATGGTTGTTTTATGGGGGTACTATGGCATCCCTTATTGTAATGAGATTCACAAAGAAAGATGCTTACAGACCATACAAGGTATAACAGTAGAATATAACCAGACTCAAATGAAACCAAATACATGGACAAATCTTAATCAGTCAAGAACACTATGTTTACAAAATTTGTGTATACTTAAAGATTGAATAATCAGAAAGTTCCAATTTTAATTTTTAGACAAATTCTAAACATCAGTTAAATTTATTGAACACTTTTTCAAAAAAATTTATCATTTTTTGCAAAAATGTTGAATTCAATTGTTCAAGATGAGAAAACTTCATTTGGCTGCTGAAAAAAATGCAAGTGCATAGAAATTTAATGAGACTTTTCGATTATATACTTTAGTTTCCATGCTCATTTATGATAATGTAATATATAAAGAGTTTTAGGGCTATTTAACCTTTCTTGACCTGTTTCCATATATCTTATATGATAGTAATCCTGGCTGTTAATATGAAAAATGTTATTCCAAATAAAACATTATGCACACAACATTTTGACATTTGTACTTGTAAAAGTTTGAATGAAAAAACTAAAGTGAAGCATATAAGTCATCACATTTACATAGTGAACATATTTTTATAAGGTTGCTTTGTATTTTAGGTTCCAATTATAGTGCCAGTTATTGTGCTACTATTTTCCTTCTATCTAGTGGTGGCACCCATTCTACAGAATCCAAGAATCGAGTTTCTGTATGCATCACTATTTATATTTAGTGGACTTATATTTTACGTTCCATTTGTAGTCTACAAAATACAACTGCCATTCATGTGTAAGTATGACTGCTTCATTGTTTGTGTTTTTCTTTGTTTTGTGTCCACGTGCGGGTAGGTTTTAAGCCTTTTAATGTCAAAAACAAACAGAAAATAATCTGTATGCATAGCAGTATTAAGAAGAATTATCTCAAAAGCACCAAAAAACATAGCACTTTTGTTGATAATCTCTAAGTAGATATTACGGTCTCAGATATATGCAGGCAATACAAACTGTATAAATGCAATATGTAAGCAATCAAAGCTGTTCCCATTTTGTGTTTGTGTTTGTGTGTTTTTTGAGCAGATGAGCGGGTAGGTTTTGAAAATTTGCCCTGACGCAAAACAAACAAAAAAACAGACACAGCCTAACCATTTAGATATCTAAAACCATTTGGGCTGATTGAAAGAAACATTTGTGAGAGAGTCTTTAGGTCACACTCTACTAAAATTTTATCATGCATCAGTGCCTGCCTGACAACCAATTGGACTTCCATTACTATAAATAAAAAATAAAGCTAAAAATCCTTGTAAATCTTCTCCAAAACTACTGATTTGGGGAGCCTAGGGGAAATTCACTTAGAAACCTTCAAACAATTTGAATAAAATGTTGATCAAATTATGTTTCCCTCTCAAAATTGTATCTAGCTAGCTTTCTCATGGACCAAATTAGACAATGCCACAGCCAAACTAAATTTAACAAAGGACTTTAATTCTATGGGAAATTCACTTGAAATTTTGTCTGAAACTACTGAGCTATTTGCAAGTTCACTTGGAAAGTTTCTGAATAAAGCAATATGCATTTAGATGAATTTGGCTTCCATTTTGATTTGTTTGGATTTGAATGCTTCTTTTGCTATATTTGAATCTTTGACTTCCTATGTTTCGGTTCTAATGCTACTGATGGGAGGTAACTCCTTGAATAAAATAAATGGCTTGCGAATGTCTCGGCCATAGTATTGAGATTTACCAATGTAGATCAAAGTATTTATATGTGTTTATTTCTTATTTCAGCAACAGTCACCTACTTTTTCCAGATGGTGTTTTGTGTAGCTCCTAGTCGATATGATAAAGATATAGTAGAATAAAGATGTTAGATAGAGCTTCTCTAATGACTGTGATAAAAGTGCCAAGGCAGCCATTGTCCAATGCATTTAAAGAGAATCTCTTTTATTTTGGACAGGATCTGTCATTCATAATGTTATTTATTTTTGTTAATCTCTATTTATGTTATATATTATGTCAGATGCTTGAATGATTATGACTGGATTAGTTTCAGATTCTCATTACTTGCCAATGTTTGTGCTTCTAGTGTATAGATTTTATATAAAAATTAAGAAAATGAAAAAAAATAAATAAAAAGTAACTTAAAAAAAAAAATTAAAAAAAAGCTAAAAAAAAGAAATAAAAATCAAAACAAAACACAAAAGCATTCTTTAAAAAAATACCAAAAATATTAGTTTGTTGCTTTAGGAGTAAAGAGAATCTTGAAAATAATTTATTGGTCATAACTTAGTATGATGTTTAATTCTGTGATTGTGTAAGGATACAGACAGTATTAACACTAACATCATACAGTGCTCAATTCTTGTATTATATACATGTTATTTATATGATTTAAGTTTGTTAACATACAATTTAACCTCTGGTATTTGATCATTTTTCACAAGAATTTTGAAGTAATTTTTTAAAGAATTTAGAAAAAGGAATTATTAACCAAATAAAAAATCCTCTAAAAACCAGAAACTTAAGAATGAAAGAGATGATGGTTTTACTCATTCCGAGTATGAATTTTATACATAATCAGTCTTAACAATATGTGTCCAACATAATTTATTTAGTAAATATGACTCATTATGAGTATAATGTTATACATTTTCAGACTTACATGTAACAATATGTGTCGCATTAATTTATGTAGTAGATAGTTTGTATTCAAATCAAAGTAGTTTTAAGTCAGCTTTACCAAAGTTAATTGGGACAATTCTACTTTACTAGGTTTCTATTTATGTGTGTCTACGATAGGCGAATGTTAATATAAAATTATGTATGGCATTGAATCTAGCATGCAGATTCATCTAATGGAGGAAATAATTAGGTCAATCTGGCCTACATTTCATTCTTGAAGGACTTTGCTGATCTCATTAATCTGTGATAAAGATTATCATGTTAATGTATCTTGGAGATGAGGAAAGCACCTTAATGGAATTAAATCACTACAGCATACATATCATTTTGAGTGAGGTCTGGTTAAAGTAAAAGTTGATATTCAGATTTTTAGTTACGACAAGAGTTCAAATCTTCTTAACTTGTGTGCTGATGTTTTAAGAAGGAGTTAAGGATATGGAGAAAATTAGGTCCACATGACCTACATATCTTTCTTTATTGAATTTCAGTTTGAGCTGTTAAAAAATTTATTGTTTAAAGGGGTATCAGAAGGCTCTTCTATTTAAATTTAATTGGAGTAATTATTTTAAAAAGATCTGCCTAACAACTACACTGCATGCAGTGTTGTACATGTACAGTCTGAAATCTGCATTATGCATATCAGAATTATCTTAAGGGGGACACACTTTGTAATCTTTAGATTAGTGTGTTATCTGCTTTGCTAATGCCTCTGAATGAGCAGTGCAGTAGTATATGTAGTTGGTAAGGTTTCTGTGTTGCATGCCATTTCAGTATTTTTGCAGCTGCCAAAAGTTAATTTGAGGTTAAGTTGTATTTAATCATCATTCCAGTTTAATAATTTTGTTGTTAAATTCTTGCCTAACCTAAATGCATATTATATATTGTTTTTCAAAATATTTCTCTTTTGCAAAGCTGTTAATATATTTATTAGTGCTATTGTTAAAAGCGTACACATCCTAGCTCTGTGTTGTGATAAGTTTTCTTTATCTTTGGAGATATTGCAGCGAGTAATGCTTTGTTCACAAAATATGAATTTCAGAAAAAATTAAGTTCTTTTTATCTTTATACAAATGATTGTACTAAGTCAAATCATTTGTGACATTTATGTTGCAAAATGTGAGGAATTGTATGTTTTTCACACATTATTAGCTCACCTGATCATGAAGGCCATGTGAGCTTTTGCCATCACTTTGCATCTGACAGTTGCATTGTCTGTTTACTTTTCACATTTTAATCTTCTCTGAAACAGCTATGCTGATTGGAACCAAATTTGGTAGGAATGTTGCCAGCACGGGTTTCAACAAAATTTAATAAGCATTGTTTAATTCAAATTGAAACATGGCCACTAGAGCCAGTAATTTGATCTGCTTGGCAGTAAATTAATCCTTTTGTCAGAAACTGCAGAGTCATTTGAATTGTAATGTTATAGGAATGATCATCAGACAGTTTCTACCAAACTTATGAATCACTTCTTGATATGATACCCATGAAGATAGAAAATTTACCTTAAGGCCTCTTCATCTTTTGCCAATTGCAACTATACTTCAGCCAAATATTTAGATGGTCCTCGACTAATTTTTTCTAACATTGAAAATTTAAACATGACCATCAGAGCCAATGTGTACTGATTGGCTAAAACTTTGAAAATCTTTTCAGAAACTGATTTAATAGCCAATGGAGTTGTTTTTTTGTATGACTGATCATTTTGTGTTATTCTACCAAACATAGCACTATGTTGCTTGTAATCTTTTGTCTGAAATTACACTGCCTATTGAAATCAATCTTAGGTGGAGTGAGAAACATGCTCTCAAGAGTCTCAGATTCAGATATTTTTAAAAAAATTTTGATTAGTTTCTGAACAAAGCTGTTATTAAGCATACAACACTTAAAAAAATATTTAAATTTGGTCAAACATACATTCCAGTGCTTTAAAAACTGCGCCAAAATCAATATTTATTGTATTCCCTAATCACATTATGAAATCTTTCTGTTTGTTCAAGGAAAATGTTGCCACATAATCTACATATGTTGGCAAAGGGATTGGCATTCATAAAATATACTTCATTTTAACCCAAATCTAATTAAGAAAACTGCTTGAACAATTTTGTTAAATTTTAACAGTTTAACTCAAAAGTACCAACAGTTTGGTCTGGTCTTTCTAAGATTTTATTACATATAAACATTTCAAGAGAATCCTTAATTTCAACAGAATATTTTATATGACCTCTTTGGATCAGGAAAACTCAAATATCTGTAAAATTTTGATTTTTGATGGATTTAACAGTGAGTAAAAGTAAGAAACATTTGTGATTCATTTTAAAAAATAAGACAAGAATTGGTTGTAACAGATTTGAATATAGTGGTATAATTTGAAATATAAACACTTTTTGAAATGAACCAAAACTTAAGGCTAAGAATGGTTGGCAAAACTTTTATAATTAAATAAGGCCAAATATACTTAATAACTAGATTTTCATCCACCCACCTTTTGAAATAATAGGGGATCGGTGGAAGGAATTTATTTTTTATTTTTATCTCGCAGATATTTCCCACAAACAACCTTGTAAAATAATTTAATGTAATAATTTGTGCTTAACTTTACAAAGATATGCAGTAAAATCTATTAAACCTAGACCAGTTAAAAAAAATGGACACAAAAATTCTTGGAATCGTGACTAGTAATAAACCTTTTAAAAATTGCCCTGCCCCAATTTTTTTATTTTGTCAAATTTATTAGGGACGGGCGGGGATGAAAATCTAGCAATTATTTATAATTGGCCTAACAGTGCTTCACTTACGAAGAACAATGTTGCATGTTATCTGTTAAATAACAACTAAAAGGATACTGAGAATTTCTTAATATCCATTGTGTATATACAACAACAAAAGAGATTCTATACATTATATTTGGTTATATTGATGTGATCTTTATGTGCTTGATCTATGCAACTAGATATTGAAGGTTTTTTTTATTGTGTCTATATGCACTTTGGCTGTAAAAATTGAATGTTTGAGTTATCATGTCATTGTTTGAAAATCAGTTCTACATGTGCTTTTGGAAAATTAATGCTTTATTGATGCTTGAGTAAGTTTGAAATTGCATACTTTTATTTAGATTATGTCATTTTCATTGGATTCAGCATTAAAAAATTCAATTAATAATGAAACATCATTAATATACTACATAAATAAATTTGAAACCAATGTTTTGGTAATGATAAAATTTTATTTTTGTATAGTACAAAGAATAAAATATGATTCTTATATTTTTAATACAGAAGTTCAAATTTTTTTGATTTGTGTACCATCACTTATTTTTTATGGTCTGTGTTAAGTTTGTATTGTCATTCATTCAAGCATAATTTAAGTCAAAATAATAACCCAATGCAACCCATGGGGGAAAAGAACACTATTTTAAAGAATATCTACTTTTCCTTAGTTGTTTTTTTTTTATGTTACTCTAACCAAAAAAAATTCTGGGTCCCATTTATCATGAATTATGGAAAAAGGTTAAGATTTTTCCATATTCCCATGTATTTCAACAAACGTTCAAGTAATTGTACTATTCCATCATGAATTTTTAACTCCCATATCTGTAACTGTCTTATTGTTACATTTATAATATTGTTTTTTTCTTTGTATTTCTATATTTTGAAATGAATATTTATTTTATTCAATTTCAGAAGAATATAATTTTTATGGCATAGTGTCAGTACTATATATTACCATGATGTTTAACAACAGGGTATTTTTAGAGAACAGAGAACAAATTGTTGAGATATTCTAAATTATTTATTTTCAGGTATTTTATCTTGAAAATTTTATCATATTATGCTATTGCTTAATTGTTAAATATTGAATGTCTCACAAATCTCATATGTTGGTGTACATATCAATGAACCAGTTTATTTATCAGACAAAAAAATCCTTAGAAGTCAGTGCTATGTTGGATAGTAAAATATGGTTATACAATATTCTTTCATTTAATAAGTATTTTTAATAGACCGGTAATTTTACTGTTTAAGATCTTTATAACATTTTTGAGACTGAAAAAAAATCTGTAGTTGTATTATGTAGAAATCATACCGATTGATTGAATATGATGAATAAAAAATTCGTAAAAACTCAGGTACATGTAAGATTTTTATGTTTAAATTCATGGAAGGCAATGTTAGGACTATACCTTAGTACTGGTAAATTTTTAGCACTGGTATGATTTTAGAAACTATTGCAACAGATTCATTTTATAGAACTAAAGCTCTATTTGATAAGTTTGTTTGTTTTGTGGACTACTGGAGTTTAATGGACCAACTGACCATTATCTTTCAGACCGGTTACCAGAATGAGTGGGACCTTATGCAAATGGTTCATTAGTTATTCTAACCCATTTCAGCAAAAATGAGTAAAATTGTAACACAGACTTGATAACTAGTCTAGGTAATGAGCAATAAAAGTCATTCTAATCTAGGGTCTCCATATTTCAAAGAGAATTTGACTGTGAATTACAAGCAATACTGGATTCATTGGTCTAAATGCTTCGAATGATTCTCATATTCAGGGATGTATAATTATCCTCATGTATTATTATAAAAACTTATATGTTATACTGTTTTACATAACATTTGTTACTGACGATCCATAGACTCAACACATCACTAGTTGCAGTTTTAAATACATGATACATGTATATAAGAAGCTCCTAATATTGGAAAAGTAAGTGGATGGACTTTTAAATTAAAAGTATCAAAAAATGAAATAATTCGAGAAATGGAGACCCTTTTTGAAAGTTTTGTTATATTTATTAATTAAAGAATATGCATATTTTGTTAATTTTTACTTTTTGTGCATTTTTTTTTGTGTGTCTCAATTGTATACATGTGTGTGCTCTTTCAATGGTGCTTATAGATTTACTGTTATTGAGTACTTCAGCAATATCTTTGTCTTTTTCCTGTCCATACATATTGTGGATTTAAAGCCATTGTAATGAACATTTACACCAACCAGTAAAATTGCTGAATTTTTAAGATTAAGGGAAATCTCAGTTTGTATTTCATTATAAATCTGTTTATTTCATTCTTAATGGAAAGTAGGAGAAGAATAATCCAAATTCTCATATAATTGTCACCCTTTTGATGGACCACTGCTCTGAACATGAAAAAGGGCCTTCAAGAGAGGAGGTGGTCTTCACAAAGAACTTCATTGATTTTTATGTGAAATTTTGTATTGTTAGCTCTATGAGCTTTTGTCATCACTTGATGTCCGTTGTCCATAAATTTTTAAGCATCTATGGAGGGTCCTTTACAAAGTTTCCTTGTCTGGTCCTGATCAAACTACAATGTACCACTATCTTCGTAAGTGCCATGGACATTTTTCGTTTCTGATTGGCTGATTTTTAAAAAAAGTCTTCTCCTCTGAAGTTACTTGACCTAATGGAACCAGACCTGACAAGAAGCATCTATGAAAAGTCCTTAAAAAAGTTTCCTTGTTTCATCCCAATAAGAATACAAACATGACTGCCACAAGCAATTGTGTCTGATTGGCTGATTTTTTAATATCTCATCTGAAACCACATGGCCAAATGGAAACAGACTTTACATGAAGAATCTATGGTAGGTCCTTTACAAAATTTCTTTGTTTTGTCCTGATTGGACTAGAAATATGCCTGTAATGGGCAATTTTTTGTTTTTGATGGCTGAAAAGTCTTCACCTCAAATTACTTGGCCAAATGGAACAATTTTTGAAAGAAAGCATTAATGAAGTTTTTTCTCATTTTGTTCTGATAAAAAAAATGGAAAAATATTTGCCATAAAGCATCAAAGCAAGGTCTTTTATTATGTGTCCTTATTTTATTTCAATCAGAGATTAACACAGCTGCCACTGATGATTCATGTCTTTGTTCAGCTGATACATAAAAAAATCCCTGAAACCTATTGACCAAATGAAATTAAATTTGACTGTTAACATCTTTGGAAGATCCTTTATAAAGTTAAACAATATCATAGCCCTTTTTGGCCATTTATTGTTTGTTTTTGATAGGCCCAGTCAGATGAGTTATGCAGTCACAGCATTCTGAGGCTGAGTTAAAATTAGAAATAAATTGTTCAAGAATTTAGATTTGATGAGAATTATTTAAACTTATTAAAGTCAAAGATGTGGTTTGTTATGTAGTACATTTGTTGTGCAACCCAACATTCGACAAAGATAAGAGCTGAACTACATCTTGTGTTATTATTGTTAATCATGTTCACTATTTGTGTTTTAAATTGATCATAATAAAATACACAGCAAACTTTTATTAGTTGTTCCTGACCATTAACTTTTTCAACAAATTTACAGTACTTCAAAGTCATATGGACAATTATAATTTTCTCCCTATTGCAAGTTACAATAGTTTGAACTTCATCAACTGTGTGCTCATGGAAGCCTCTAGTATTTGTTTCAAGGATCAGACTGAACTTATATCATTGTTTAATACACATAAAGTTTTGCATAACATCCTGTTTTCCCATCGAAAGTGCCTGGAGTACATATGAGTGATTCATAGTAGATAGTCCACCAAGACAAGACAAACTGGAAACAATGGTAAAGTCAGGTGCAAGTAAATGGTGAACTACAATCTGTGCTAAGCATCTCAAAGGATCCAATTTGATTATTTTTTGTGGGAGGGCCAGATAGGGAGGTGGCTGGCATTTATAATTTCTCTCGCCCATGTGGTTAAAATGAATCAAGACGGTCCTTGCTGAGTTACATTGATACCATAGGGTCCCACAAGTAAATGTCTTTGTTAGCTGAGGCACAATGATACCATATAGAAACCAAACAACTCATGAAGGCAACCATAAAACTTGAGGTTTAAAAACCTTGTTTTCATGACCACAGCAACATGTGATCATTCTGGCATAACTAAGGGGATAGGGTATGAAATGTGAAATTGCTGATATAGATGCAATTCAATACCATATCAAATAACAAGTGACTAGGACTATCTTTGAAAACAACTTATTGCTCATGTATAACTGAGGGGTGGGGAAACCAACTAGGTGTAGAATCTGGATGTACTGATTGAGATGCAACTCCTTGCCAAATATCATGCAACTAGGACTACTGTTTTAGACTGGAAAACAGCTTTTGATTGCTCATGCATACTGGTAACTAAGGGGGTTCACCTAGGCCATCTCTAGTATATATACAATTGGGATGTATTGATATAACTCCTTGCCAAATATTATGCAACAAGGATTTCTTTTTTAGACTGGAAAACAGCTTTTGATTGCTCATGCATACTGGTAACTCATACCCATAGCCAGGGGGGTTCAAGGGGTTCGAATGAACCCCACCTCAAAAATCCAATAAGCACTGTTCAACTCGCAATTCAAACTGAAGTCTAAAAATCAAGACTTTTGAACTGCAAAAAAAGTGCCAGGTAATGGTCAGATTGAATAATTTTGCACCATATATCCCAGACCTCGGACTGTGAAGTGGCTTTGCAGGTAAACGTAATCCCCCTTTGAATATTTCTGGCTACGGGCATGTAACTAAGGGGGTTCACCTAGGCCATCTCTAGTATGTATGCAATCAGAATGTATTGATTTATATATGCAATTCTATACCAAATACCAAATTGCTACAGGTTGGGGGTTGTAAAAACTGCTTTCAAAAAAATTCATTCATGCATGTCTGAGATTTATTTACCCAGGCCATCTACAAAGTGTAGAGTTGCACTGGTGTACCCAAAAGGAAATGGGTTTGAAAAACTTCCAGGAGATTTCCCAAAGTTGGAATTGTCATATTTCGAAATCTTTTTTCTTAAAGATTGCAATTAATCATATGAATAGGTTTTGTATTGTTGCCAAGTACTTTTCCAAAAGATAACAGGTCTGAGAGTCTTCTAGGAAATTTACCAAAGTTGGAACTGCCATATTTTTTTATCTTAAATTTCCATATGATTGAAATTTATCTTCTGATTTCATTTGTCAATGATTGCTAGGTCCTTTAAAAAAATAACAGGTGTTAGAGAATTCCAGGAAATTTATCCACATTAAAATTGCAAAATATTTTTAAGCCCCCGCCTTTAGGCGTCGGGGGCATTAAGTGTTACCCCTGTACGTCCGTCAATTTTCGTCAAAGATTTCTCCGCTTGTGTATGTTGGATTGATTTGATATTTGGTCTGAAGCATTATAATGGTGAGTTGTACCGTGTCTCCCCTTTTCAGATCTGTCGTCCACCTACTTCCTGTTTGCCGAGCGGGGGCATCTGTGTCAACCAGGACACGTTTTACCTCTGTTTATCTAAAGATTCCATATAATGGCAATGAACCTTCAGGTAATTTTCCAAAATATAACGAGTATCCCAGGAAATTACCAATGTTGGAACTTCCACCTTCAACTTCTCAAATATTTCATTTGGTATCTGAGTTAGATTCTGTGGTTGGCAAATAGCACCATAGTAGGTTGAACCCCTTTCAAATTTTATCAAAGATTACTAATGGAGTGCATTTTGGTTTGAGAAAGTGTATTCTGCCTCAAAAGTTGTTTTTTGTGAATTTTCTACATATGCTAAAATTTTAGCATGTTAAATTAAAACAATCAGTATTTTCTCTAAAAATATACCCCAACTTTCAATGACTTTTGAGACGAAATGCACTTCTCAAACCAAGATGCAACCTGTTACAAATCTAGGATCAAATTTAAAGCAGGGTCGACCACCTCTTGCCTCAGGCGACTGATTTTGCGGGCCAGTGATTGAAGTGGAAAGGGTAGGGTAATAAGAGGAAATGTGAAAATTGTAAGAGAGGGAGGAAGGACATGACCTACAGGAAGAAGAAATAGCAGGGGAGTAGTTGAACCAGAGGCTCCTATTAGCCTGTAACTGCTCAAATGATATACATGTATAACAGTAGTTGACAAGACAATGCTGACATTAAAACCATTCCATTTGACTTCAAACTGAGCAAGCTATTATAGAAATAATATTTTTAAATAAAAATATTATAGAGTCCAATATTAAACTAAGTTCTACTGTGGCAGCCAATTCTGAAAGAGACCCACTAAAGGACCATTCCACCAAAGTTTGGTTCCAATAAAGCAAGGAGTTGTAGGCGAGAATTTCGCATAGGGTCCTAGGTCAAACTGATTCAGGTGCATTAACCATCAACGCTGGCAAATATATCATCAAATATATTTCTGAAAGTGATCCCCCTTGAAGACCATTCGAATAAAGTTTGGTTCCAATTGAGCTAGTAGTTCCAGACACAGTTTGGCCTAGGCTGTCATCTTAGTTGGATGTTGGGGTCATCAAATACAATTCTGAAAGGGACCAACCTAAGGATCATTCCACCAAAGATTGGTTCCAATTGAGCAAATACTTCCAGACAAGAAGATTTTTAAATGAATTTCTCCTTAGGGTCTTATGTTAAACTAAGTTTGGTATAGGTGGCTGTGGCCAAAAAAAATGGATGTACATTATTTCAATTCCATTCCTTCTGTCCTTGTAGGTCATTACTCAAGTTTTCAAAATACCAAGACTGTAGTTTACATGTATATCACATAAACAAATCAATTAAATCATCCATTCTTTAATAAATAACAATCCATAATAACACATGTATATTTCTAATTGATAAAAATCAAAGGATTTCAAACAAACAAAATTCAAATGCCAACATTCACTGAACAATGCTATCTAGTATCACTTCAGTAGCCCGTAGGTAAATGTACATGTATCACTTTGTGCATTGCACAACATTAACACTAAAAGCATCACAAGAATTTGGCACATACATGAATATGTAAGAGACATACAGTAGCCTGCAAAATACTGTAATCATGCAAGTACTATTTAAAATGTATAACTATTTGCTAGATTTTATTGTTGACTTAAATAGCTGTTAATAAATTTTTATTGTAAGAAAAAATGCCATAAAAAGCAATGTATACAATATCAACAAAAATAAGAACTAACAAAATATTTAACATGTACAAAAAGAGGAAATTAAGGTGGGGAAAAAAGTATGTAAAAGCAATTAAAATCATTTAAGGATATAAAAGAAATGGTTCATAAAAAAAAACTCAGATATAAAAAATGTATGAATAAAAATGATGACTGATTATGATAACAGTGATAGTTTACAAAAAACATACAAAGTACCATGATCAAAAATAAGGATGTAACTCCTTCTGTCATTACAATGCAGTTTTCACAACTATATGACAGACTATGCTTAAAAGAAGTGATTTTAATGCCACTTGCAGTTTAGTGGACTCAAATTGACCACCTTGGGCTTCACAAGCATTATTTTTTTCTGAAATTAGTAGAATCTTTTCATTAGAGAAATTAAGGAAACAAAATCTTACATTGTCAAAATAGTAATAATTGTATTTTCTACAATCCCAATAAAATTATTGATGGCGAACAATGTAAGATTTTTTTTATCTACATATACAGTCAGGGTACCCACTTGTACAGGTCAGCACTTTCTGACCTGATGAAGTCATTTTGCACTGACTTTATCAAGTCAGGGTGCATTGTGAGA
>JAULBM010318773.1:0-13665 GCA_032357055.1 Geukensia granosissima | reverse complement strand
GGTTTTTGAAAAATCAGAAAATGAATTTTTAAAATTCAAAGATTTTGCACATGATTGCTTCGTACCTTTGCCTTATTTTTGTATGAAAATTTCAAGGCAATCTGATGAGAAATGACCGAGTAATGAGTAAATGAATTTTGACCACGGCTTAATTACATATACGTGCAACGTTTCTTTTGTCCATGAGTATATATTAAATACAAAGGCGAAAACCCACATATAATTCAATAAAGCCTGAAATTCGCACTCCAGAAAAGCTTGACTTAGAGTATAGATATTGGACCATGGAAAACGCTTTTTCTGGGAAATCAAGGATCAAAATGAAACGACAAATTGCATTAATGTTACTTACAAGGTGTTTACACAACTACTTTTTAGCTTATTATAGTCAGAAAAGCGAGCCACTGGTTGGGAACTTTGTTAAATACATGATCCCTTAAGTTCTTTTGGGGGGCATAAGTAAGTTCTATATAAATTACTAAATGTTATTTACTACACACTGAAAAAAAGTGTTATTTCTATGGTGACACGTAAAAAACATACAATCATTTTCTTTTCGAAATCTCTCTATATCTGTGTGGTACAAGTAAAAGGAAAATGCGTTTCAAATAAACCATTCGCACTTCAAGCAGTCTTTGGTTAAACTTAGTGTAATTTTTTTTCAAGCTCCATCTCTCTTAGATTATTGTATATGGTCAAGCCATGACAGAAGATAACCAATGAAATCAGGTTTGCTTCATTTTGGAAACCAAGAGGGGAACTCTTATCGCTAAGAAATGTATTATTTCGTAAAGGTTGTCTTTCTTTTGACAGAAAGCAAAAATGATATATTTATCAATTGAACCTAATTTTTGTGTTTTAACTTTCAGCATTCAGTATATTCAGTATAAGAAGATAATTTCAGGCATGGAAGACTTATCATATATCGCTCACCTGGCAATAAGAAATAGAAAGTGTCAATGAAATCCATGCGTATAGACAGAGGGGGTTTTGAATGCGATTCCTACAAAGTTTGAACTTCTCGACATAGCGGTTCCATAATAGCTGTTTGTTCGACCAAAAACTGTTCGACCGAAAAAACAACAAAAACGAACCATTAATCATGTTCTTCAGATTGATACAAAATGAAAAAACTATAAAAAGAATCAATGAGCGCTTTCAGAAGTTTTTAAAATAGCCAATCAGAAGTAAAACTTGCCTTATGTCTAATAAGTACAAAATGAATGACCTTCAGTGAATTCATTGAAGTTGAATTCTTTTTGGAAGCGATCATTTGACTTTGTAAGGGCATTTGCGTCTCGACCAGAATATTTTTCCTACTGCAATTTATTTAAACAAGAAAATTTTGTGATTACATTTTCCAAAGAAGGAATGTCGAGTCAGAAATTTTTTTCGGCCAAAACCATGACAGGATATTAATGAAGGGTTTTTACCCGTTTTATTGGTCAATAAAAGTTTGTTAATGACGAATAAATTACATTTTTGGATTAAGGCTAAATGAGGAAAACTTACTTAATGTGCCTTTCACAAGCCAGGAACTTGAAGTTTTGTGGTTGGCGCTGTTTAAATAGTCATTTATTGTTATTTGTTCTTATTTTGATAAGGTCGATTGAATTGTTTTGTGAATAAATTCATGTTTTGTATTTGTTTTGTGAATAAATTCATATTTTGTATTTTGGGGGCTTTTTAGAGCTACCGTTATAGTATTGACTCCGGTTCATTATTGAAGACCGCGACTGTGACAACCTAGTTAATTAACCTAATGAGACGATATATTGCAAAGTTGAGAGAAGTCTACCCATGACTTCCTTAGATCAAGTTTGATCTTGCGGATTCATAACAGAAGTTTGTTAAGAATAACGATGCATAAAAGGACAAGGTTTATTGATCCCATTTTTTGAAACATAAAAATGTAAGTTTAAAACACATACGAAAATGCTTCAATCAGTTCACTTGGTCCAGTGGTTTGGAATGGGAACGATTTGAAAAATTTGACCAACACGAAACAAGAACTGCATGTGGTGGTCAATTAAGTTGACCGGTTGGAACAACATATACTGATCGGACTTTTCAGGAGATCGATTATTGCATAAAATGACAAAAGCAGGTGAATAGCACTGATTATTATTGTATTTACTTATCTTTTTTGTGCCCTCTTTGCTAAATGATTGATGAAGAAGCAGCAAATAATATTTTTTGTTTGTTGACCCAGGCGATTATCGCACCCACAACCTCCCTCATCGATGCGAGTATGTTAACTCTTGACAGACAATATAAAAATAGATGTGGCATGATGATCCATGGGACAGCCACCCACCAAATGACAGTAGAATTTAAACTTCTACAGGTTCCCTTAAAGAGATACTGAAACCAAATACAAAGAGGTCTATCTATATAAGTGAAGCTCAAACCCGACTATAGGTCTATATTCATGGATAATAAACCAAATAAATACAGTAATTTCTACATTTCAGGTTGAAATTTAGAACAAAACCGTATATATTGCTTGATGAAGAATGTGAATCAAGTATTTAGGTTTGGACGTGTATTTAAGGTGTATTTTGTTGGAGTCTTTCATGTATTTTGATATATTTGTATTTGAGTACTTTTTTCTATGTTTGGATCTTGGATTTCCTTTGCTTTTGATTCTAATGCTACTGATGAGATGTTACTTCTTGAAATACCATTTCAAATATCCTAATGAGAAGTAACACAAAATAAAAGCTTACCCTTGTTGCTAAAGTATGGGATACAGGCAATAATGGTAAATTTTTATTTTGTGTTACATCTTATGAAGACACTGAAAATATAAACTAAGGATATCTGCAAAAATAGTATCTTATAAAAGTTCAAATGCTCAGAAGACACTTTTCAAGAAAACGATCACTGATGTGAAGATAATGAAATTGAAAGTCATTATTTTTTTCGCTTACAATATTACAAAATTAAGAAACAGAGTATAAACGGAATTATCATTGCCCTAAGCGATTTTATATGAAAGTGGTTTCATTGCTTTGGACAAAGATATTTTTTCAGACTGGCTGATCAATATAGTTTTATGTTATGATTGATGAATTCTTTGCATGGCAGATTACGTTAAAGTTTATACATGTAGCTAGTTTGACATGCGGATAACACAGACTTTGACTACAGGTAAAAAATGGGCAGCTGTGTACCTTTTTGGAGCACCTGAGTACACCCTCATTTTTATGGGTTTTTAGGGTTTCAGCTTCGCAAGATTTATTTTTCTCGGAAGTGTTTTGTTAGGTGATATTTGCCTTCTGTGTCTATACTTTTCTACTTTTCGCCACACCCTTGTCTGTCCTGTGGCTTTACGGTTATCTGGCTTAGTATGTCGGTCTGGTATAAGATAGGTTTCATTTATCTAGGCTCTTTATCCATTTCATACCAAAATACTCTCGTCGCACCATGCATAAAATATCTTTACTACTGGATTTCCAGTAACATTTAACCATGAAAAGTCGTTCTGTAAGAAAGAACTCTTACAAAATACCTGGCATCGTTTCTCCTACATTTATGAAAATGAAACATTATGACTCTTTCTCATGCAGGAATTTCCAACACATAATCTTGATAGCCGACTATCAGAGAGATTTTCACCAAAGTTTGGATTGCCATATAATTTCTAAACAAATAAAATGCATAACCGTATGCATTCTCGAAGTGGGGAAAATAGAACAAGACACTATAAAAAAAGGTTTTATCATATAAAAGAGACAACTCTTAATACGAAAAGGCATAAGAATAAAATTCATTTATCAAAGAATAACAGTAACATAAATGGAACAAAAAGTTGTACACGTACTGCGTGAAATTGAAATATCTGTATAAAAATGTAAAACATTAAAAAATATCATTATTAACAATATCACAGTTGAAAACAAAACATATTGATTACATGAAAATATAACAGAACCACAAACTTACAGTAGAAATTTGATTAAAATTTTGAATTTGCTAATGTAGCAGACAAATTTTCGAACAAAACTGTTGACGAGTCAGTAAAAGATAAATAATAAGAAATTTGGATATGCTTTTTATTATTTTTATTTATTAATTTATCATTATCAGGTAAACTGGTGATTTTTCAACCTGTACGGCAATCCATGTACTACTATAAAAATTGGCCGTTTTGTTCAATATTAAAACTTCTTTAAACTACAAAATATATGTTTCTGATAGTTGCATTTGAATTTATTCATTTTTTAATTTAATCAGATATATGTATATAAGAAATAAAAATCGAAGAACGTGCTATTATTTTGAAATATACTGTTAATGTGGGGAGGAAAATAGCTATAATACAAAAACATGGCAAAAAGTCATTTTCAGCATAATTGCAGAGATAATCTAGGACACAAGAAATTTGAAATAAATATGTAAGATACCCGTAGAAGAGGTAATACAACATTTCCCTGTAAAACTTCATGTCTTGAACTAAATTCATCGTCAAAATTGAATAATATTTTCCTTGTTATTTTTTATATTCAGTTATTCATACGGATCATTTTCATCTTTATGTGAAAATTCGACGCAGATCCAAAAAGCTATTTTCTGCTTAAAATTGGTATGATCATCATGCTTTATTACCAATATAAAAATTGGAGATGTGGCATTATTGTCCACGAGAAAGACATTCACCAAATGGCAGTCGAATTAAAATCCATTACGGCTTTTATGTTGTTTTGTACTAAACTTGTGAATATAGACTTATTAATTTATCATTGATAACTTGGTTTTTATTTCAAAATGAGGACTCAATTTATCATTGAAAAACTTGGTTTTAATTTTAAAAAAGAGGACACGAGTTTAAATTCGAGTTCCGGATAAAAATTTACCAGAATTCCCTGTAAATGTTTCAAATATTCAAGAATAGGGAGTGTGTCCCGTGTGTATCAACTAGAATATACGGAAGAAATAGTTCCTTTAAAATTTGTTTCTCGAAATCAATTGAGTAAATCGACTTAAAATCTTATTTTTTATTATTTAATATGATGTTTACATGGCGCAAATTGGTATAGAAACAAGTCAACAAGCATTGTGAGAGGAAGATACTCCGGTAAACTAACATTTACATTTTTTTCTCTCATTCCCAAAAAGACCAGCATTGATCAGTTATTATATATAAATATATAAAAAAGTTTTTAAAGATAAACATGGATTGATTTTAATAATGAAGTCTAAAATTACATCTGTAATATAATAACATTCATTAGTTTTACACATCTACCCAAAAACTCTTGTTTACTTCACCACATTACTTTATGTAGACTGATGTTTCCAAAATCGTTTTTCGAAGGGACGAAAAATTTGACGATGCAGGTTCCTCAGATAATACAAACGAAAAATATTTAAGGTCAATTATTTGAAATATAATTTTTTCAATTAAATTTAAAAAAAGACAAACATTCATAAAATAATGCACGTGAAAAAAATTCAATTAATATAATAACAAGAAATAGATTTATTATATCGAACGAATCACTTTTCAATTCTTAAATAGATGTTGGGAAATGAAAATTGAACAAGTCCGGTAGTACATAAATTAGAAATAGAAAACAACAGCTTAAAAAAAAACGTCGACCGCATCAAACTTAATATGACGTCAAAAGGTTTATCGGAAGTTCCTCAAATATATATATTGACATAAGTATTAATATCTTTTAACTTTACTTAAATGCCTTCAGTAAAATACTAAAAATACTGACAAAACAAGAAGTATCATTGTAGTACAGCTTATAAGTCCCCGAAGGCCGTGTCCTGAAAAAAAAAAAACAACATTAAGTTAATCAAAGTTTCAGTACTAACTGACAGACTTGTAAATTCTGCAATTCAATTGTTTCCAAAAAAGAAATAGGGAACCATGAGGTGCAGGTAAGAATCAAGATACATATTCTGAAAGTAACACGCACGGATTTTGCTGTTTTGTTTTGTTTTATTTTGATATTATACTCAAATAAATGATGTAATAGTATTAGATTTTTTTGTCATCGGCAAAACAGTACAAAGTCTGTGAATGTAACGCGTTTTTCACTTTACTTGAAATTTACCTATTAATCCTAATTTTGCCCCTAAAAAATACGTTTCACGTACAGGAAACATGACTCATATAATTATACTCTCTCATTATAAGGTCAAAGAATTAAAACTCAAATAACTAAATCGCAAGTAAATATATTAAAAATTACCTCTTGAATTGAAGCAATTACTGTTTATGTCACAGCCGGCTAATTCTGCTAACGACAACGAAGTACTAGCAATGGTGCTGTCATCGGCTGCATTTTCAGAGTGTGATGTACCTTCTGGAGAAGTAGAATCAATAGTGGTTTCCCTGTGAGCAGACTGGGATGTAGATGCAACTGCTAATAGGGTAGATGTTTCATCAACAGCAGCTGAATCGGTAGTTGTACGTAAATTTGACTTAGTCGATAGGTCCGCCTTATTAGAATCCGTAATCGTCCTGCTTTCAGTGATCTGAGCACTGGATGAATAATCAACGCTACTACCCAAGCCAACAGACGTGACACCATTTGCTCCATAATTAGTACTACTTTGTGAAGAAGTTAAAGTGTGATCATCCGTTGTGATGGCACTTCCTTGGAAAATAGTAGTACGATCTGAAGCAATTATTGGAACAGTTGTGTCATCAAATTGGACAGAAGTAATATCAATGTCGTCTGAGTTAGTGGTAATGTGTAAAGCTGGGAAAGTGTGATCTTCAGTCGTGATGCTAACGTCATTGGAGAAAGTGGTTCTGTGTGAAGCAATCATTTGAAGTGTGGTGTCGTCAAATTGAGCGGAAGTGATATCATTGGCATTCGAGTTAGTGGTA
Source organism: Geukensia granosissima (assembly GCA_032357055.1). NCBI lineage: Eukaryota > Metazoa > Mollusca > Bivalvia > Mytilida > Mytilidae > Geukensia > Geukensia granosissima. Next base: position 6,812 of record JAULBM010318773.1, on the reverse strand, counting down.
CTCTGTGAACCTGGGAAAATGTGATCATCAGTCGTGATGCCACCGTCGTGGGAGATAACTGTTGATTGTGAGACAATTATTGGAAGCGTGATGTCGTCGTACTGAGCGGAAGTGATATCATTGTCTCTCGAATAAGTGGCACTTTCTGAAGCAGTAAAATAATGATCATCATTCGTCATTTCATTGCCATCGGGAAAAGTGGTACTGTGTGAACCAATTATCGGAGGAGTGGTGTCGTCAAATTGAGCAGAAGTGATATCATTGGTTTCATCACTGCTCTGTGAAGTAATAAAACCACTGCCACTTTGTGTAGCACTTGTTGGATGTTTGGTGTCGTCAAATGAAGTAAATGTTGTTGCATCTGTTAACAGATTAGTACCTAACATGTCATTTAAAGTTACTGACTTAGGAGAAGTTTCAATATTTGTAAATACGTCAGCGTAGGAAGAGGTTGCATCGTCTGCAAATGTGCTATGAACATATTCTGTACTTTCTTCTGTTGAAGTTTTTAACGCTAAAATAAACAAAAACCAACTGATTAAATTATACGATTATGCAAAAACACAAGGGTCAATTGCTCATCTTATAATCGTTATTGCATACAAACCACGGTTTGTTGCATATCCACAGGAAACACATCTACCAAAAAATTGTTTGGAAAACTTTGTTTTCTGCACGTGAAAATAATCCAAAATATCAAAGGAAATAAACAAATATTTATGCAAACAACGAATACCCATATAGCAATAAGAATAAATGCTTAAAGCTTCGAATATATTCAGAAATTCACTTTATGTCTTTTGATAAGAAAGCGTTATTTCAGTTGTCATGGCAAAACTATTTCATATGGGATTTTTTTCACTGGATGACCTTATAGTCCAGATAAAAGAAATAGTTGGTAAACACCAAAAAAAAAAAAAAAACAGGCAAAAATTAAAAAAAAACGTTATGTTTGATTGTTTGCTGCTTAACGTGACGTCCGTCGGCACTGTGAGCAGGTGACCGGTTACAGAGGGACTTTTAGCCTGCCTCTAGAAATAATACGGATTGAATAGTGGCAGAACATTTATACCTGTAACTCTCGCCTACTGACAGCTCAAAATGGTATGTTACAAGGGGTCTTAAACGTGCTTGGAATATGGCATTTTCTTAACACGGGGCGTGTTTAACGTCTTCCTTTCGGACGGATTGTGAATTTGTACATCTCCTTCACCAGGGACTCCACTTGTTAAGGATTAGGTTTTACAGGTCTGAGATACCTAGTGCCTTAAATTTCCTTGGCACAACTTTTGCAATATGAAAAAACTCAAACGACCGGACACCCGTCTAGCAAGGTTTCTACTTGCAGGTAGAGAAACCGAATGTCATATTTCTATACCCCTGCCTACCCTCGCGTAACCTTTATAGGAAATAGTAACAAAAAAAACGGCTGTTTATTAAACAATTACATTTCTTTTTCACAATATACCCCATTAACCGTCTTAATGTTTCATTATTTGGCAGATCCAAAGCAGTGGCATTTGCTGAGCTGTCCAAGAGTTAACACGTGACAGAAGCATTTGTATTATCCAAGTTCCAGTATCACCAGTTATAATATGCTAAGCAAGAACTCGACCAGACTCGTAAGAAAAAATCTTTAAGTTGGAAAAAGGAATTCGAAGATAACAAAGGGGCAAACAGAAATCGTTAAGTCGGAAAAGAGACAAGACCATGGCCAACAAAATGAAACGAAAGACAAACATAGAACACACAACTGCAAAATCACATGTTTGCCCCTTTGACCCCTTTTATATAAAAACGGCCAATGCTATAAAAATTATAAGAGGAGTAACCTTTTTTACCCTTCTAACAACAAACATCATTTAAATCAGATAATAAAAAAAGTTCAAAATTTGAACATTGGAAATAATGCATCTTTTTGCAACTTTGACCCAAATTTTCTCAAAAACGGTAAGAGATATCAAGAATCTGTTGACATACAACTGAAAGGGCTCACTGAGAGGAATTCAATACAAAAAATTCCATGAAAATCCGACGAAAACTAAAATTTTCACATTCACCACGATATGAGATTTTGGGGCCCTTTCAACCCCTTTTCTTTCAAAAATCGTTAAAGATACCAAAAATTCTTCAAGTAACTTTTTCTGCATTTTCCCAAGGAATCAAATGAAAAAAATCAAATCGGATGATAAATTAAAAAGTTTCGGTAATTTGGGCGTGGTCAATTTTTTACCCCCTTGTAACTCAAAAATAGTAAAAGATAGAATATGGAGGGAAGATCCATTTGATAGTCTTTTAACAAGGAGCACAATGAAAAAACATTAAAATTTAATGTAAATGAAAAAGAATACTGAAAAAATCCCGTTATGGCCTCTCATAAAATATACTTCAAGTATATAAATCAGTATAATTACGTGGTGGAAATGGTAAATTAAGATATATTGGTTTTAAAAAAGGAGGAAGGTTTCGCCCTTGATGGTATATTTATTCCCAAAAAAGAAACATCGATCCTGGTTAATGTTTTAGCTCTGAAATATTATCCTTCTTATCAAATTTTGATCCATGTAAGTTATACAGGACAAAGGATCAGTTATAAATCTACAAAGAAATGACAGCGAAAGCAAAAGAAGACCAAAAAGGGTTGGTCAAAAGGGGACCACATACACTGCAATCATGAAAATATGAACAAGATGGAACATGCCAAAAAGTGTTAATATAAAACCAAAATAAATCATATAACTATGAACAAAGCGGACTCCACCGAAAACAAGGTATTAATGCCACTGCTCCGGAATGTTAAGTAATACATGCTTTTTGAAGACTTTCGCTGCACCTTCCATTTTCCAATCCGGTATTTGACATAATGACTTAAACCGTGGAACAACATATTCCTGTTTGAGCTATACACTGGGAAAGAATGCATGTTATAAAAATAACGGAAGTTTATTATTCAAAAATTAAAGCCCATACGTTTGTCATACAGTTTTGTGTGAAGACAACCTCTAGTGTTTAATTCGAGATAAAGATCAAGGCAGACTTTGGGGTGTCTGTCGTGTCTTAAACTCGTGCATATTTGGTTAGATGATATGAAAATGGCTTTGTGCAGTAAGAGAACATCATCCTAATATCCTTAGCTGAAAAAAATGTTTTGGGCTGACTGTTTTTGTTTTTTTTTTTTATGAAAGCTCTTTCTTTCTTTCTCTGTTCTGCCATTTTGCGCTGATCATGTTTACTGATCATCGTACGTACGTATGGCTTTAATGTCAAGGATCACCTTAAAATTCTATTTATTATTTATCAAAAACACCTACATGTAGAAATAATTATGCAGTCGCACCAAAAAGTGTCCAAAAGAAAAATATGTTGTGGTTTGCAAATTATGACATTGCACACAATATGTTATAATAATCTACATATTTCTATTTTTATCTTTGACAGTAATCTATAGATATCCCTTATTCACGATGTCAGCCATTAAATTCGACAATCATATCTTTTTCTCCTTTCAAGTTTGCACATCAATAATAAGATTTCGATATATTTTTTTGTTATTCTGTTCAAGGGGGTAATAACATGACACTACATTGTTTAAATTAAATTTAATTTGTTTTGATTTCAATAGCTCTTTTACTTCCAAAGATACTGCACGATGAGATTTCAATCCTTAACATGTGCATATAGCACGATTGTTATTTGGGACTATTAAGAGCTTTTCACAAGTAGCACTATTCCACCCTTGTTGAAGGCCTTGTGTAGACCTCTAGATTTGTAATTCCCTCTGTTGTTCTCGTAGATTGAGTGTTGTCTCTCTGACATTTACCCCATATTTTTTCATTTTCATAGCATATCGAAATTTACCGTATTTCTTTAATTGATGTAAGCGTTATTTAGCAAAGACTATTAGTATAAGTTAAAGGAAAAAGGTATTTCAATTAAACAGCTGAGAAAGCGAGAGAAGCATTGAAAGCCTGTCGAAGCCAGGCGGAAGGCTTTTAAGGTATTCCTGTCGCTTTCGAAGCTATTTAATGGAAATAAATACCGTACTGAATCCTTTAACCAACATACAAACCGAAAATTACAGAAAATGTTACTATATTGTTATAATTACAGTACTTTTCTCCCTTCACAAAGATGGGTACAAATCACACAATTGTTAACAAACCCACGTGTTTAAACAACACGAGCAGGTAAAATTCATTTCAATGATGAAAGTGCTTTTATAAGAACGATAGAAAAAATCTGGTTAAAAACTTTTGCTAATTTATAAAGTTTGTGATATTGGATTATTATGTTGAAAAATCCGTTTTAGCATAACTGCAACTTCTACATTTGTGAAATTTAAAACTTTAAATGCATTTTTTCTTTGGTCCAGCTGCGGCTTTATCGGTACTTTAACTTTAATATTAAAATGTTTCCATTTTCATCTGTTGACTACATATACATATATTGATGTTTGTTATTTTTCCTTTGATGACCCCGTTTAAATTGCAGGGACGCACTTATTAAGTCGACAGTAAGTTTAAAGGCAGAATTATTACCTGCCAAAGGTAATTATTAACATGAGAGGAGTATTTCATTCGGAGTAGGTTTTATTTCAACAAACTGAGATTCTATTGAAGAATATAATCGACCACCAGGAATTGTGAAAATAAAAAACCTTGCATAACAAAAGAAATTCGACGTATCGGTTTGTAAATTTGGATATGACAAAATTTTAGTCTTGATTAAGACTGAATAATATCTATGTATGGCTGATTCATTTTTTATTTTTATTTTTTTTTCGCTTATTCTAACATAAAAATCGCAAGTTATTTTTCTGTCACTTTAACAGTCAAATTATTGTTTATTTTCAAGTTTTGAAAATTAAGAAAATAAAATTGGAAAAAATTACATCTAATAGGTTAAAATCAGTTTATTGAAAGGCTAACCAACTGGGAAAGAAAGCGGTTTACTGATAACTTAATCAATTGGGTGCTGAAAAGTCAGACTTTTTTTATCCATTAACCTAATATATTGTTGTATTCTGAACTAGAAAACTATATATCTGTTAAAGAAAGCAAAAATCTAACATGAATTAATGACCTAGACTTAATCTTTCACCTTATAGCTTCGTGATAAGTTAAACATCCAATTTTTAAAGCATTGCTATCTAGATTTCCCGCTTCGCTTTCTCAATAGGTAGTATAAGACAAAGATGCATGTACCATGTTCTTTTTAGTGCAGATTTTAGATTGATTGATTTATTGATTGATTGTAATTTATCATCCAGTGGCAAAAATTTCATGCACATTCAGGACGAGAGCAAACTATCAAACTTGATGTTTTACGCCTTATTTTCTGGTTCGGTCATATGATATTGTGACAATTCGAGCTAACGGTGTGTACTCGAATGGATCATTTGGAGTTTTGCAATGTGGTATTTTTTTAGGAGTTGGAGGTTTCTGTTGATTTTGATGTTGATAGCTGTTGATAGTTTTTTAAAGGAACTTAATGATGGCTGCTTCGTTATCTTGGTTTTTGAGTGTTCTGCCGACCAATGGGGGAGGGCTGAGTACTCACAAATATGCTCAAACCCGCCACATACTTTATGTTCCTGGCCCAATCTAGGAACCTGTAACCCAGTGGAAAAAACATTATATTTGAATTTTGATTGTTTTTTTTTTGTATACTTGTATATTCTGGCCTATAGTTGTCACAAGTGTCATCACTCCTTTTTATTTGTGGTCTTTTACAACTTGCCGTAAGGAGATAATATTTGTCCATTATTGAAAGCTTTTAGTCATCCTGTAATTTTTGGTAGTTTTACTCGATTTGGATGGCTATCATATAGCCAATTATTCCACATCTTCTTTTTTATATTATGTAGAACTATAAACCACCATGGATCAGAAGGTTGGGCTGTAGGACTTTTTTCTTTGTTTATAGAAAAAATGAGTAAATGTGTCAATAAATATAAGAAAGTTTTAAACTTGTGCCGTATATTACGTCTATCAAATTAAACAAGGTGACGTATGTTTTGTTCGCTTACAGTTTGGGTATTAATTTTAAGACTCTATGTTAAGAAGGGCAACATTTCTTAATTACAAGAATCTTCTTGATTATATTGATACTGTAAAAGCAATCTCCGAAACAGAGAGTATAGTACTTCCTTCGTCAGACATATGTACATCTCTGCCATTGATGTTCCAACATTGATTGCCTGGATTGTGACGTCAAAATAGTTTTGACGTCAAGAAAATTATTGCGTCACAAGCAGGTATGACACTCACAAAATGGCGTAATCATCAATGGCAGAGTCGACTTCTGGAGGTTTAACTGGAAGCTAGGAGACTCGGTTTCGGATATTGCTTTAATAGTTTGATATTATATGAGGAAGCAAAAGAACACAGAAGGACCAGATTAAAGAGGATTGGTCGACAGACACCTCTTACTCGATAACATAAACCAGACGAAACATGACGCATATTTTTTAAACGATAGAAAATGGAATAAATTGACTGATTGATTGGTGTTTAACGTCCAGTGACATATATTTCATGCATATTCAGGACGGAAACAAGTAAGCCAACAATAAATCGATATGTAGACTGTAACAAAGAGACCGGTAAGGGAGGAACTTTTAGACTGCCATTGGAAAAATTGTAGGCTGGATAGGGGCGGAAAATTTAGCCTTGTAACTGGCCGCCTACTAACCACTCAAAAAGAGCTGTTTCAAGGGGTCTTTAGCGTGCTTAGAACGTGGCATTTCCTAAACACGGGGCGTCTTTAACGTCTCCCTCTGGACGGATTGTGAATTTATACATCCCCCACAA